>BQNB010119737.1:0-20760 GCA_026074375.1 Tanacetum coccineum
GATCTTGTTGATTTTTAGACTTATATATATTTTATATTTTATCATATATTATATATTTAGTATAAAAGTCGACGATCATAAGGCGAATGTGGTGGCTGATGCGTTAAGTAGGAAGGAACGAGTGAAACCTAGACGTGTACGGGCAATGGCTATGACTATTCAACCTGGAATAAGAGGAATGATACTGGCAGCCCAGGGTGAGGCGTTCAAGCAAGAGAACGTACTTGCAGAAAAGCTACATGGGTTAGATCAACAGATGGAAAGGAAAGAAGACGAGAGTTTATACTTTACTTTCCGCTATGACTTTGATGTTACCTAATGACAAGAAGTAGTGGTCGTTGGTATGGTTTAACTTCTACAAATTTCCGCTATGCACTTCAATGACAAGAAGAAGATTGTTCAAGCTACAACAAAGTTTCAGAATCTGCTTAAGATAGGGATGTTGGTTTGGGGGGAAGCTGATTCAGAAACTTCGCCAAAAAGGAGTCTATGAAGAAAGCTTTTCAAGACATGCTGCATGAATTGGGGGGAAGTTAATCCAACTCATGCATACTACAATGGTTCCAGAGCAAGTAAAGACAATGAAGATCCAAGCTGGAATACAAGTTTCAAGACAAGGAGAACTCAGAAGACATCTTCAGCTTTGGAAGTGCTTTGGAAGACCTTATTTTTGTTGTATTTGTATCTGATAGGAACATTGTAAGTAATTCTGTATGTGTCCACATATTGGGGGAAGATTGTTAGCCTTAAAATATGGTGACATATCCGGAATTACATTAGTTCATTTATAGTGTGACATATAGGGACTAATAATGACTAAGTATGATAGTTGTATGTCACTAGTACTATAAATAACCCCCACCATACTTTTCATAGGAGGGGTGAAGCTCCATTTGTAAGTGTGTGTGTTTTCTCTCAGCACACACACTCTTCCCATCTCATATATCCATCAACTCTTACCTAAAAATGGCAACACATATTATTTCACATTACACACCCTCCAGATCCTGTTTTAATACCTCGTTCTTTGAATGTCCATTGTACAATCTACCGATATGTACATGGTGGCCGGTAAAGCATAGGGATAATGCTAATCGATACGCTGTATCCAATGGAAGTGGATACGCCGTATTAATCTGTTGGGATGAATACGTTGTATTAGACAGAAAACTAGATACGCCGTATCCGATGGAAGTGGATACGCCGTATTCAACTGTCGACCAGAACAGTGTATTTAAGATAAACAATTTAAATGCGCAAACAATTAAACACACAAATATACAAGCAAACAATTAAATACAAATATACAAATATTACAGAATATACAAGAATATACACAAATCTAAATTACACTAATCCTAAGAGGGTTAGATCTAATCTAATGTTAAAAACCAAAATATCAAAATAAAAATCAAAATTAATTTTTATACCTCGGCAGCGGCGCCAAAAACTTGATGTGTTGTCGTTGTATGGTATATTTAAAATGATTCAAGTTTTAAATTTATATTTTGCCGACTAAACCAAAAACAACACTTTAACGGGCAGTGTACCCAATCAGTAGTAGTTTCGTGGTAAGTAGGGTGTCGAACACTTGAAGCGAGGTTAAATCTATCAATTTAATTAATATTTTGGTTATCTAATCTATGTCAATTCTATTCTATTCTAAACCTATGTTAAACCTATGTCAGTCTAAATCCTAATTCTAACAGGAAAATGGGGTTTTCAGCCTGAGAGACTGGCACGGTTTGGTTGGTGTCTATAATCAATTCAAGGCACTTTTACCCACGCAAGCTAATTAACAAAAGATAAAAGAGCGGTCGAACCTTATATAAGAAAACTGTATTAACCATTATTAATCTGATTAGAACGTTGGTTTGTTTATTTAGTGCAATGATTTCTTCTCTCGAGGTGGCATATCATTCTTAAGACTTAGGCGTTACATCATCCTAAGACCTAGACACAATAATTATGTCACAATTAAAGCATCCGCATAAAGCATCCTTATTTGCTTATTATAATCTATCTTAGGGATTAAAGCAATGGTGATCTTGTTAAACCCTAGCTCATAGAGACTTTACCCACTTACCGCTTAATGGCAATTTATACACTAGTAGTCCACTTGTCTAACTATCCAATGGAATCAGAACATTACTTGTTGAATTATCTAGGTCACCTGCTAGTCAACACGATCAATAAACCATTGGCAATATCCAATTAACTAGTTAAGCCCGAAGCGTATCCTAGACACAGACTTAGAAGGACAATATTTGTGTAACTATGATTCTAGATGTATAAATCACTATATGGAGAGCTATCCCGGACTCTAGATCTACTTGGTCCGCTTCACTAGATCCAGTTGAATGATAGGTCGCATACAAAAGCGCGTAAACAAGTATAAATTGATAAACATAAACAAGCACTCAACGATAAATCAAGAAATCGAAATCAGAAATTGAGATAAAAACAAATACAAACATTCAGATCTTTAGAATAATGGCTCAAACAAGTATTAAACGATAGGAGCGCATACAAAGCTCGAAACATTATTAATTGATAAACATAAACAAGCATACACCGATAGTCTTCAAACGTCATAATAAATTCAAGAGCAATATTAGCCAAGGTAAACCTAAACCGAGTTAACGAATGATACAAAAAACTAAACAGTTAACTAATAATATGGAATCACACGATGTCTTCAATGGAATTGATAAACGTTGCTACGACCATCATCATGCTCTATCTCCTTCTTAGAAATCGGACTTTTTATGGTTTAGGTATCGAGAATATGATTATATCACACTGAAAACCGTTTTTGAGTTTTTCTATTTAATAAGGATCTAGAAGTTGGTTGGATACGCGATCCAAGTGTTAGAATACGGCGTATTAAACGGATTTCTAAGAGATGACAAACGCTTGATATCTTCCCAAATAATGATAATGATTCCATACTTTGAATATGGCCGTATGTGAGTCCTCTCTGGATACGGCGTAATTGAGCTTATTCTCTGTGGTCTATTGTGAGTACAACACGGATACGTTCTATCTTCCTTGATGGATACGGCGTATTGGTCTTTAGAATAGTAATCTTCAAAATATCTTCATTTAAGCTCCAGAATTACTGCAATTCTCAAATATAAACGATTAAATAACAATTCTTTGCAATAACTATACAAAATGGGTTAATAACATGGGATAAATGATGCTATAAAATAGACGTTATTTGATGTCATCAAATATCCCCCCACTTGAATCCTACTTGTCCTCAAGTACCTTTAAATTTGTAAAAATGTATCCCAGAAGGATATTTCCGTTAAAGGCATTATTTGGATCTATTACAAGTACACAACCAAACACCTCACGAAATAGGAAGATGAAAACACTCAAATCACTCAACTAATTTATGTGGTAACATGTAACTAATTTGCTCAATTGCTTGGTCATGACGAGTATTCTAGCATAAGCTTGGCAAGGATACACATCTCCACCACTAAAGCCAAAGAGTAACAAGTTTATAAAAGGTAAATATGGTTTTTTTTTGTATTGAAAGCGTACGGTTTGATCAAATCTACAAATCTTCACCAGAAGTACCACTCCAACAAGGCAGCGCTCAAACACACGATACATGGGCCGTAATGAGGAATCGACATGTGGTGATCGATCATAATCTAATTCTGAATTTAGCAACGATTAGGATAAGAATGATATAGGGGTAGGAACCTTCTAAACTTTCACCAAAAGTCGTACCAACAAGGCATCTAAGAACTAGCATACATGGCCTTGAAGACAAAATAGACATGCACGCTCGATCAGATCTTCATTTGCGTAAAACCAAAGGCTAATCATTAGGTGAGAGGGAAGTAAATTGTTGTTAAATAAAAATCAAGAAATAAATAGATTAAGACTTAAGATACAAGTTGCTAGACACTTTTTTCCCGACCGTTACCATGATTAAGACACAACTATTTACAACGTCTTGATCATAGATCAAAAACAACAACCTAAGTTGGCGTTCCCGTAACGATCAACTTCCCAATCATCCCAAAACTTTACATACTCTACAAGGTAAGTGGCGATATCTTCCACTTTGTACAATACTTTACATTGTTGATTTTTTTAGACGTATCAACGAATAATTGATCCTTCGTGTAATTCCTTCGGTAATGCTCTTTGCGAAACGATTATCTTCAAACTTTCTTTCTCTCTCTTTTGTATTTTTTCTCATTTTTTTAATTTTTTTTGCTAACTATTCTTCAAATCTTGGTGTAGTTTCACAATCTTCACGATCAAAATAATTCTGAATAATTTCTTCGATAGTTCCTTCATTCTTCGGATTCACCAATAATTGTGACGGTAGTAAAATCACATGAGTTTTGACTACTAATATACATTCCCATTTGCAATGTGCAAATTTCCAACCGCACCAAAGATAGAAAATGACACAAGACTCAGGAAATACAAACTTTACACTTTAAGCAACTAGCAACTGTAAATTAAAACTTAATCTAACAGGGTAGGTTAAGGTGTAAGGGTGTAACGAAACAAATAGTTGGTGTAATTCCTAAAGGATTGGCTCTACGGGTTGTTCTAATGGATCATCACTCTAAAGATGAGAGTGGAAAAGGGTTTAAATGGGAGGTTAACTAACCGGTGTAGTTAGTTAATAAGCAACATGTAAAGGCGATTTGGGTGTAATCCTAAAATTTATCAATTTAAACAAGTTACTCCATCTAAATCCATAGTACTCATCACCGTAGTCTCGAGTGATATACCAAGCCAAGTTCTAAAGTCTACAACATCACCGACACACTCATATTTTTTGGAATTTTGGTAAACATTTGGAAACGGAAAGGTTAAATCCTCACAATATCTAACAAGGGTTATTGTGTGCGAGTTATGTATCAAGTAATTTCACAAAAGTATGCTTGAATTTTTTTTAAATTTGAGCATAATTTAAGCATTTTAATGTGAAAATTAGGACAAGTAAACATTCTAATTTCATCCCCCACTTGAATTATACAACGTCCTCGTTGTATATATATAAAACATTAAATACATGAATTTAAAAAGAATTAGAATGAGAAACTCCCCTGATATTTGCTCGATAGATTCTCCATGTTGAGTTTATGAGCGAGATTGTGTTGAACAGCCGCCTTGAGGTTTCAAGACTCCAACACTTCAGTATCTCTAGATTTTGTAGATTCTCTACCAACATTCGTCGAGTTTTCTTTCAAGAGTCCTGAAAACAAAACAGGGTGCATTCCTATCTGGTAATCTACGGTAATTTAAACTAAACAAAACCAACTATAAGGTCATCTGGTGAATACGTCGAATCAGTGTAGTGAATTACGCGTATTAGGCAGAACTAACAATAATGTATTTACAAGTGGAATAAAATAAAGACTGTAACGTCCAACATCAATACGCTGTAATGGTAAATGTAGCGATACGCCGTATTGATGTCTGGGAAGACAGACTCGATAACAAAATTAAATAATAATCCGAGTTGTCTCTCGGAAAGCACTTTTGTTTACAGTGAAGTCTTTAAGTTAGACTTTTCTTCAGCTCCTCTTTTACTCAGCTCTAGTCACCATCCATCCTTCGTCCATAATACAAAAGATTTCTGTAAGCTAGCATGCCTCTTTTCTTTTATAGTAAGAAACGTCAGTATTCGTCATCATTTAATAGCAACATACTCATCATCATTATAGAACGAATATTTGATCATCATATAACTCCCTACATGCATACCGCGGACTCACGACTTCACATAATTCTTCTCTCCATGATTAACTCTCATAAGCATCATCATAAGTTTTCATATATTTCCATCGTTTATTTTTTCGGATTTTCTTTAATCTCATCATACATCATCCATGATAAATCCTTCCATGATAGATTTGTTTCTAACAGCCTCGTTTATTTAATTCATAATCTTCCAAGCTTCATAAAGCTTCATCCAATTCGTAATCTTGAAATGGGAGTGGTTTCCAATAATGTAAGTTCCGAGTAGTTTCCTCCCATTATAGTATCCTTCATCTCCCAACTACAAGTTGGCCATTCCGAACATCCAGTCTAATATATGTAAGTCGTGGCATGTATGTTGTGACTGGTGTTGGCTCTTTCCATCTTCCATTATCAAGCCATGGCTTTTCGTACACACCATATGTACATCTGTATTCCATTCGTATATCCATTCGTCTTTGTAATCTTCATAGGTCTTAAACCTCATAATATCCTTCATAAGTAAGTATGGATCTACTTTGAGAAGGTAATTAAATTCGTTGAATGTTGAAACAAAAGAGGTGACCGAAGTGAAACTAATTAAGGGACGATTCCTAAAAGAATTCACCAATTTAATCCTTCATCAGTAGAGATTCCTCGTCAGTGAGCTCTACTTCATCATCTCCTCTGATCCAGTAAATCCATAATGCTTTCATAGTATAATGATCCATTGTCTTGTAGTTGAAATTTTTTGATGCCAACCATTCAATAAATGCAACATCAGACGGATCATACCCCATGTCATCATCAGCTTCAATGCTTCGAATCATCAATATTTTCGAGTTACATGGGATGTTAGTAACTTCAACTTCATATGTGAATAAATCATATCCATTCCGCTAATGGTCCTGACATGTATCCTGTTGGAATTTCAAGTGGTGTATCGCAATTGAGCGAAACATCTTCGACCTTTAACATCCTTAATTTTCTCGAACTCTCCTTTGATAACCTTTGTCCATTCATACATGAAAAATTCTTAGAAAATTATCAAGTATAACCAGCGGAGAAAGGTATATATAAAAAATTTAAGCTTTAACTTCGAGAATAGAAAAGAATTTTATCAGATGATCGATACGTCGTATCCAATGGAAGTGGATACACCGTATTAATCTGTTGGGATGAATATGCTGTATTGGACAAAAAACTGGATACGCCGTATCCGATGGAAGTAGATACGCCGTATTCAACTGTCGACCAGAACAGTGTATTTAAGAATAACAATTAAATACGCAAACAAATAAACACACAAATATACAAGCAAACAATTAAAGACAAATATACAAATAGTACAAAATATACAAGGGATATACACTAAATTCGCTACCGTTAAGTATCTATCCAATGTTTAAAACCAAAATCTCAAATAAAAAATCAAGATGAATTTTCACATCCCCGGCAACGCGCCAAAACATGATGTGATCGTTGTATGTGTAAATTTTTATTAATTCAAGTTTTAAATTAATATTTTAACCGACTAAACCAAAAACAACACATTAACGGGAAGTGTACCCGAATCGTTAGTAGTTTTCCGTGTAAGTAGGAAAGCGTTAAACACTTGAACGAGGTTAAAATCATCAATTTAATTAATATCTTGGCTATCTAATCTATGTTAATTCTATCCTTGAAGTGTTTCAAAAGCTTTAAATTTATAATGACTGAAAATACTGATTTTAATTTAGGGAAACACACGGTAAAAAGTATAACCGCGACGTAATGTGAATATAATAATTTTAGGTAAGACCAATGTCGCCCACAAGATTTTAGTAGATGTTTTAGATAATCAGAAAGAAAATAACTTTAACTTGAAAATAACTTGTAGTTTTACCAATGATACTAAAGACGACTACTCGATAGTTGAAATAATTTATATTACTGGAAATGATTAGACCTGCGGAGGTGAGACCTAATTTATAAAAAGATTTCTCGTCAAAAAACGTTTTTCACAAATTACTAATTAACCTCAAAGACTTATATTTAGGTAACTAGACAGATAGTGTCACTCAAAATAGTCCAGTTACATATATCAAAGCTTATTTGTTTATCAATTTACGAAAGTGGATTTCTCGGCACAAACGATAAAGATCATAGACAAATCTTTAAAACCACATAAATCATAACGGGTCTCTCGACCTATACCGATATGATTATATAATTTAAGTTGATAAGCAAAGATGGACAAGATAAGATATAATAAGATTTCAACATAAGCTTGAGATTAAAGGGATCATGATCATACCAATCACCGAGTAGTCATGAGAGATTTAACATAGACTTCTATTATGTCAATAACTAGTTGATAACCGTCTTCGTTCTTGATCGTTAGATCTTTATTCTTCAAAGGGAGTAGTGTTTTTGGTGTTTATATGGATGATGGATAAGAGAATTAGAGTATGTGTGTGTGGGATATGATTTTTAGGATGAGAGTAAATGATTTGAGAGTGAAAATTCATCCTCTATTTATAGGCTAATTTTTGTATGAAAAGTGTGGAGCGCACATAAAGTTTGTGCGGCGCACTTGGTGATTAAATGCATGAGTATTAAATGTTAATTGAGAAAGTGCGGCGTACAAGAGGATATGTGCGGCGTACTTAGGGTGTAAATGCAATAGCATTAAATTCTTCATAAATGCTTCATATCAGATGGAAAGTGCGGCGCACACAAAATATTATGCGGCGTACTTGTTAAGTTAATGCAATGTTGACTGTCTTTGACTTGAAGATAAGTGCGGCGCACAGATGTTAAATGCGGCGCACATTTGGCACATAGAGCTTGATTGTTGATCTTTTTCATTTGAATAGATTCGTTCTTTAACCGTGTAAGTATTTGGCTTTGATGTATCTAACCTCGGGATGTCTTCTAGTGAACCTGCAAGAAATTTAGGATATTAAGTACGGAAGCGTTCACGAAAATGATAAAATAAATAGCAAATAACGCCATAGAAAGACATGTATAATGTGGCGCATTATCAATCCCTCCACACCTTAGCCTTATTGCTTACCCTCAAGCAAATTGAAGCGCAAAATAAACGCATTTATCGTACGTGGAGAAAATTTGGATTTAAAGAGTTTACATAATAAGGTACACTACAAGGCATAGACATTAACAAAGCACCTCACATGGGATGAAGTGTTGATTTTAATTCCACATCAGGCCACTCAGATAGGGTTATATTTTGTGAAGATCACGTCCACAAATATACACAAACGAAATCTAGATAGCTACCATTTGGTTGTACTTAACACGTAAACCTGACGAAAGGGCGAAACTTAATACTAGAGCGGATACAATCTTCATGTGCCGAATCATAGGCCTTTATTCCTTTGAACTAAACACACACACACACACACACAAATATATATATATATATATATATATATATAGGATTTCCAAGGCTTGGCACAGAGCTTCTTCTTTTAACTTTAACTTAGAACTTATAGCAATTTAGCATCTCTAGGAGCACTTTGCAAGAATAGGACTATCGCAAGAATCGTTTACATATTATATAAGGCTCCTCCGGTCTAGTAAATGAAGATTTAAGCACAAGTTCCTATGAGCTTCTAAAATACCGGCTCACTCGAAATATAATATCAACCATACCAAAGTTCCAGAAAAGGGCGACAAAGACCATAACGAACACACCGTAACGACAGAAATAGACACACATGACTGCAATCAAACTTAACCTCGAACAAGCGAAGGCATCAATTATCATAGGTACAAAAGGGTGATACCCGAATATTTTATAGCTTAGAATTTTCTCACAAGACAAGGAACTCGTGGAATCTTTTACATATGATTTAGGCTTCGGTCTAGTAAATGATGATTAAGCACAAGTTCTAGAGCTTCTAAATTACCGACTCTCTCAAATATAATGATCAACCAATACCAATGTTCCAGAAAAGGCGACAAAGACCATACGTACACATCAGTAACGACGAAATAGACACATATGACTGCAATCAAACCTTAACTCGAACAAGCTAAAGGCATCAATTATCTTAGGTACCAAAGGTGGATACCCGAATATTTTATAGGCTTAGAATTCTCACAATTTAGTGGATTGGGTTGTGCTAGCTATAATGTCAATCTGGTTGGATTTGCCTTACTAAGAGCATTTTTTATATTTTGAAAGTATATATATTAAGATTTGAGATTTTTCATAAAATATCAGTTGGAAAATTTTTGGCAGGGCAAATATGGAGGGTTATGATTAATTTTTCCTATTTGGCTCCCCTCCACACTTAAGTTGAACATTGCCCTCAATGTGATAACTGATAATAGAGATACAATAGGGAAAATTAAAGGAAAACGGTACTTCCTGGGGCATAGGGAAATGTATAGCTGCGAGAGAGCTATTCTTGAGCATACTTCATAATTTTTTGTATCTTTAAGCTAAAGTACCTGCATAAAAGTAAACAAAAAGCACACAAAAAGAAAATATTTTTGTTTTTTTAGAAAATAAATAAATAAAGTATATTAGCAGAAGAATGGAGGAGGGACTCCTCCACACTTAAGTGAAGCACGGGTTGCCTCCCGAGAAGCGCTTAATTTTTAATAGAGTCTTTAGCTAGACTCGTACTTCGTGAGTCATTCTTTTGGGAAAAAGGGAGTTACTGCTTCCCTTGGGTCATTATCTTCTTCATGATATAGTTTAAGTCGATGGCCATTGACTATGAACGTCTTTTCATCTTTTCCATAGAGTTCAACATATCCGGATGGATATTGATGTTTCACTACATAAGGTCCTAACCATCGAGATCTGAGTTTCGGTTGTTTAAATTTGTACTTCGAGTGAAATAGCAGAACTTTGTTTCCTTGTTTGAATTCTTTTCTCATTCTTAATTTTCTGTCGTGCCAGACTTTGGTTCTTGCCTTGTATAGTCGAGAGTTTTCATATGCTTGATGTCTAAGTTCATCTAATTCGTGTAACTGAAACATTCTTTTTTCACCAGCAGCGATGAGATCTGGGTTGCAATTCTTCAGAGCCCAGTATGCACGGTGTTCAATTTCAAATGGCAAGTGGCAGTTTTTTCCATATATAAGTTTGTATGGTGTGGTACCGGTAGGTGTTTTGTAGGCAGTGCGAAAAGCCCACAGAGCGTCATCAAGTTTTCTTGACCAAATAGCAGGATTGTCTTTAACAGTTTTTTCAAGAATTCTTTTAAGAGCTATGTTCGTGTTTTCAACTTGACCACTAGTTTGAGGATGATATGATGTGGAGAAACGGTGGTTAACTCCATATCTTTTCATTTTTTTTCCATTATTTTGTTGCAGAAGTGAGTTTCTCTATCGCTGATTAGAGCTTTGGGCATTCCGAAATGTCATAATGGTTTCTTTATAAAAGTGATAACTACTCGGGCATCATTGGTTGGTAAAGCTTGAGCTTTGGCCCATTTAGATACGTAATCGATATCTACAAGAATGTATTCAAACTTATATGATTTCAGGAACGGTCTCATAAAGTCAATACCCCATATATCAAAAATTTCACATACTTGAATGTTGTTTAAGGGCATCTCATCACGTTTTGATATATTTCCTGTCTTTTGGCATGCTTCGCATAGGCGAACTAGAGTATGAGCTTCTTTGATGATTGTTGGCCAGTAGAATCCTGAATCTAGGACCTTTTTAGCAGTTACGTTGGGTCCATAATGTCCACCGGTTGGTCCGTGGTGACATTGATCTAAAATGGTTTGGGTTTCTGGTCCAGATATACAGCGTCTGATCATACCGTCAGAACATACTTTGAAAAGGTAAGGTTCTTCCCAAAAGTAATGTTTGAGGTCAGAGAAGAATTTATTCTTTTGTTGATACGTCATCCCTTTTGGTATAATATCACCGACCAAGTAGTTTGCAAAGTCTGCGAACCAAGGTTCATCTTTGGTATTAATTTCCATAAGAGTTTCTCCAGGAAAGTTATCATCCACTTCACTGTCATCGCTTATTTCATCATTTTCAATTCGGGACAAGTGGTCGGCTGCAACATTTTCTGTTCCTTTTCTATCCTTGATTTCTATGTCAAATTCTTGCAAGAGTAAGATCCATCGAATAAGACGTGGTTTAGCATCTTGTTTCTTGAATAAGTGCCTTAGAGCTGAATGATCGGTGTGAACAATAGTCTTTGAGAGAATAAGATAGGATCTGAATTTGTCAAATGCAAAAACTACAGCCATAAGCTCTTTTTCGGTTACGGTGTATTTTTGTTGAGCCGGATTACAGGTTTTGCTTGCGAAGTAGATCGGATAAAAGTTTTTCCACTTTTTGACTAAGCGGTTCCAACTGCAAATCACTTGCTTCACACATAAGTTCAAATGGAAGATTCTAGTTTGGGCTTACGATCACAGGAGCACATGTGAGTTTCTCCTTCATTAATTTGAATGCTTTTTTACATTCATCATTCAATTCAAATGGAGTATCTTTTTCAAGTAGTTTAGTTATAGGTCGGGCTATTTTTGAGAAGTCTTTAATGAAACGTCGATAAAAACCGGCATGTCCGAGAAAGCTTCTAACACCTTTGATGTTAGTAGGAGGCGGAAGTTTTGAGATTACGTCGATTTTCGCTTTGTCGACTTCAAGTCATGCGTAGATTCCTTGATGTCCATGCACGATTTCTTCCTTGGAATGAAAGTAACATTTTTCCTAATTAAGACATCAATATGCATCTTTACAACGTTGGAACATTTTATCGAGGTTGTTTAGGCATGTGTCGAAAGAATTTCCGAAGACAAAAAAATAGTCCATGAATACTTCGACTGATTCTTCGATCATATTATGAAAGATTGCTAACATGCACCTTTGGAATGTGGCAGGATCATTACGTAGACCGAAAGGCATTCGCCTATAAGCGTATGTTCCGAAAGGACATGTGAATGTTGTTTTCTCTTGATCATTAGGATCAATAGGAATTTGAAAATATGCAAAAAACCATCGAGGAAACAGAAATATTTATTTCCAGTGAGTCTTTCTAACATTTGATCCATAAACGGCAAAGAGAAATGATCTTTTGCGGTTGCTTCATTGAGTTTATGATAATCGATGCATACTCGCCAACCCGTAACAGCTCTTGTTGGGGCAAGTTCATCGTTTTCGTTTGTGACAACTGTAATACCACCTTTCTTTGGCACACAGTGAATAGGACTAACCCAAGGACAATCGGCAATTGGATAAATAATACCGGTATCCAAGAGTTTCACGATTTCTTTCTTAACGTCTTCCTGCATGTTTGGATTCAACCTTCTCTGTTTTTGGACAACGGGTTTCTTGTCATCCAGAAGTTGTATTTTGTGTTTGCAGAATGATGGGCAAATACCAGGAATGTCAGTTGTTCTCCAAGCAAAAGCTTCTTTGTGTTTCTAAAGAATGGATACAAGTTTGTTTTTATTTTCTTTGAAAAGCTGAGATGATATGATAACAGGAAGAAAAGTAGGTTCTTCCAGGAATACATATTCTAGATTATCAGGAAGAGGTTTAAGTTCAAGATCTGTAGGAGGTTCTTCTAGGGATGTATTGATTTTATAGTCTGTGTTGATGGTGATTTTTTTAAATGGTGGGTCTTCGGTATCAGATTCAGAGTCAGAGTTTTCATCGGCAGTCAATGCCATATATTCATCGAATTCAGCAAAGATTTCTTCTTCGAGAAGGGTTCCTTCGATGGAATGAAGGATTTTACTACCTTCGTCTAAAAGAGCATCGAAATCTTCTTCTAAGATTTCATCAATCACATCGATACTGAAACAGGTATCATTGTTCGAATAAGAGTGTTTCATCGCGGAATCGATATTGAAGATCATTCGTTCTGATTCAACTACAGATTGAGTGTTTTCTGTGTAACTCGTTAACGGCATTAGCAGTGTGAAGAAAATGGTCGTCACGATGAGGGGAACTTTACTATCTTTTCCATTTCAAGAATAGAAATCGGCAGGAAAGGTGCATTTACCAACTTCAACGAGATATTTTCAGCTATTCCAATAGGGTATTAGAATTATCTGTCGGCTAATCTCGCGCTCATTTTGGTAGGTTTAAGAGTTTCGAGAGATAGTTTCGCATATAAGTAATATGGCATAAGGTTAATGCTAGCACCAAGATCGGCCAAATCATTACAGGAGAAGGTTTTGTTGAAATTACATGGAATAAGGAAACTTCCAGGATCTCCGAGTTTAGGTGGAACTTTATTTTGGATCATTACTGAGCTTTCATCGCTTAAGAAAGCGGCATAGATTTTCTTGATTTTGTCGCTCTGTTGATGATTAGTCCTTGAGAAATTTTCATGTTCGGCATTCGCTAAGACGTCGATAAGAGGTACATTGATTCAGACGGCGCGGATCATGTCGGTAAATTTTCCGTATTAGGCTTCCATTTTCTCTTTCCTAAGACGTTGAGGATATGAGATTTATGTGTTTATGTATGTTTGGTTACGGAGTTTCTTTGGCTGGTTTTGGATTTTAAGTTTTTGGTTGTGGTGTAGGTTCTTCGTCTTCATCATCGCTATCGAAGTTGATAGGGGTTTCAGAATTGTTTCGTTGATCATTTGGGTTAACTGGTGGGTTATAGGATTTACCACTTCTTGTGAATACGGCATTCACATGCTCATTACGAGATTGCGGTGGTTGATAGGCTTTGGAATTATGTCCTTTTGGGTTTGGTTGAGTGTTACTTGGAAGAGATCCAGAAGGTCGACCAGATTGCTTGTCAGCAAGTCTGTCGAACTTAGTTTCAAGATTCTGGATCGAAGCTTGATGATTTTTGGCTACGGTTTCGAGTTGAGTTTTGAGATTCATGAAAGTTTTCTGTGACAAAAAGCGTTGGTCTGAGATTGAGATTTCATGAAATCGTTGAATTGTTTCTGAAGATCATACGGTTTATCATCGGTATTAGATCGGTAGTTGTCTCGGTTATAATCATTCCGTCCGCTTGAACGCCAATTATCGCGATTCGAGTCTCGGTCGCGGTAATCATTGTAAAAACGAGTCTTACGGAAGGTTTGCATGAATTTGGCTTCTTCTTCTCGGGACATAGGTATGTCATCTTCATCAAGATCGGGTTTTGTTTTTTTAGCATTTGATTGGAGTTCTTTGTACTGAGCATCCATTTTCAGGGTCATGGCATCCATTCGGGCCATAATTTTGTCAGTATCAGAATTACTGCTACCTTCATCGGCGAAAGCAACGGTTTTCTTAAGAGATGATTTGGTTTTTTGATTTTTAGCCCAATCGAGCTTGAGTAAGACTTTATCTTTGAGAAGCTGATAAGCTTGATTTGGTGTTTTATAAAGGAAAATACCACCGGCTGCGGCATTTAGAACTTCTTGGGTTATTTCGCTGAGACCATGATAGAAGATTTTTATAATGTTGCCTTTGGAAAGATTATGACCATGGCATTTTCGGAGCGAGCATTTCCTTCATACAAAGCTAAGCACCGGTTAGAGATTCGTTGTCATGTTGAGAGAAAGCTCGGATTTATCTGAGGAGTCAGTCGAAAAGAGCTGGGGGAAAGAATCAGCTAATAAAAGCGGTTCGGAGTTCATCCCATGTTTCGATAGTTCCTTCGTTGAGTTCATCCAGCCATGTTTTTGCTTCTCCAGTTAGTGATAAGGGAAACATCATCAGGCGGACAGCTTCATTTTCAGTATCTCTGTATTTAAACATATCGCAGATTTCAAGGAATTCATGAATGTGTTTATGAGGATCGGTTTTGGTTCTACCATCAAATTGGTTTCCTTTGACAAGAGTCAAGTGGTTACCTTTAATAGTAAATTCGTTTGCAGTTTCGGGAATAGTGATTGCGGAACCAGGAGTCGGAGCGACAACATGGTCGGCAGCCCACATGGGTTCATCATCCATTGGATCGTAATTTCGAAGAATATTAATAAAGTGACGGAAGTAATTGATGTTAAGAATTGGCGAGTAGACAATTCTTGGGTTTTGTGGTGGATTATTTCTTTGATCGTACGAAACTCTTCTGTTTCGTCGATGAAGTCTTTGATTCAGAGTACGTTCAGGTTTGGGTAATGGTTCAACAAGTTCAGAATTGGAAGCACGTGTATGCATCCAAGAGAGAAATTTTTTGGGGTCAGTTTTTCAGAAAACTGTACGACGTTTTTTGAAAAAGAGGGAGAGTTAAAGTAATTTTCCAGGGTTGACTACAGAACAGCTTAAAAAATCCCCGGCAGCGGCGCTAAAAACTTTGATGTGTTTCATAAGCTTTAAATTTATAATTACTGAAAATACCGATTTTATTATAGAGAAAACAAAGGGTAAAGTATACACCCACGTATGTATTAATATTTTTAAGGTAGACAGGTCGTCCACAGGGATTTGAGTAGTGTTTAGATAATCAAAAAGAAAATAAACTTTAACTTGAAAATAAATTTTTGTTTTACCAATGATAATAAAGATGACTACTCGGATAGTTGAAAATAATTTATAAGTATTGGAAATGATTAGACCTCGAAGGTGGAACCTTAATTTATAAAAAGGATTTCTCGTCAGAAAACGTTTTCACAAATTAACTTAATTAACTCAAGACTTATATTTAGTTTAGTTACTAGTATATCAAAGCTTATCTATTTATCAATTTACGAAAGTGGATTTCTCGGCATAAACGATAAAGATCATAGACAAATCTTTAAAACCACATAAATCATAACGGGTCTCTCGACCTAAACCGATATGATTATATAATTTAAGTTGATAAGCAAAGATGGACAAGATAAGATATAATAGGATTTTAACATAAGCTTGAGATTAAAGAGATCATGATCATACCAAGTGCTTATTCATTATCATAACATCACCGAGTAGTCATGAGAGATTTAGCCTCTCATGGCTAAGGTGTTCATAACAAAAGTAGATTTAACATAGACTTCCATTATTTCAATAACTAGTTGATAATTGTCTTCGTTCTTGATCGTTAGATCTTTATTCTTCAAAGGGAGTAGTGTTTTTGGTGTTTATATGGATGATGGATAATAGAATTGGAGTATGTGTGTGTGGGATATGATTTTTGGGATGAGAGGAATGATTTGAGAGTGAAAATTCGTCCTCTATTTATAGGCTGATTTTGGGTGAAAAGTGCAGCGCACACAAAAGTTTGTGCCGCGCACATGGTGATTAAATGCATGAGTATTAAATGTTAATTAAGAAAGTGCGGCGCACAAGAGGATGTGTACGACGTACTTAGGGTGTAAATGCAATAGCATTAAATTCTTCATAAATGCTTCATATCAGATGGGAAGTATGGCGCACACAAAAGATTGTGTAGCGTACTTGTTGAGTTAATGCAATATTGACTGTCTTTGACTTGATGGTAAGTGCGGCGCACAAATGGCAAGTGCGGCGTAAATTTGGCACATAGAGCTTGATTGTTGATCTTTTCTTGAATGATACGTTCTTTAACGTGTAAGTATTTGGCTTTGATGTATCTAACCTCGGGATGTCTTCTAGTGAACCTGCAAGCAATTTTAGGCTATTAAGTATCGAAAGTTCATGAGAAATGATAAAATATATACAAATAACGCCATAGAAAACATGTATAATTTAGGCGTTATCAAATCCCTCCACACTTAGCTTATTGCTTGCCCTCAAGCAATCAAAGCGAAAAATAAAATCATTTATCGTGACGTGGAGAAAATTTGGATTTTATAAGTGTTTGCATATTAGCTACTTTTCAGGCATAAACATGTAACAAAGCACCTCACATAAGGATATTGTTTGATTTTAAATCACTCAAGCCACTCAGATAGGGTTATATTTTTGTGAAGATCACTCAATATGCACAGACATAATCTAGACAGCTACCATAGGCTTGTACTTAACATATAAACCTGACCGAAGGGTGGAACTTGATACTGGAGCGGATACAATCTTCACGTGCCGAAACATAAGCCTTTATTTCTTTGAACTACATACATATATATATATATATATACATATATATATATATATATATACATATATATATATATAAATAATAGGATAACCAAGGCTTTGAACAGAACTTCTTCTTTCAACTTTAACTTCGAACTTATAGCAATTTAGCATCTCTAGGAGTACTTTGCTAGAACAGAGACTCGCGGAATCTTTTACATACGATTTAGGCTTCGGTCTAGTAAATGATGATTACGCACAAGTTCTAAAGCTTCTAAATTACCGGCTCTCTCAAATATAATTATCAACCAATACTAATGTTCCAGAAAGGCGACAAAGACCATACGTACACATCTGTAACAACAGAATAGACACATATGACTGCATTCAAACCTTAACTCGAACAAGCTAAAGGCATCAATTATCTTGGGTATCAAAGGTGGATACTCAAATATTCTAAAGGCTTAGATTTCTCACAATTTAGTGGAGTAGGTTGTGCTAGCTATAATGTCAATCCGGTTGGATTTGCCTTAAGAGCATTTTTATACTTTGAAAGCATATATATATTAAGATTTTTCATTAAATATCAGTTGAAAAATTTTTGGCAGGATAAACATGGAGGAATATGATTAATTTTTTCTATTTGGCTCCCCTCCACACTTAAGTTGAACATTGCCCTCAATGTGATAACTGATAATAGAGATAGAATAGGGAAAATTAAGGGAAAACAGTACTTCCTGGGGCAGAGAAAAATGTATAGCTACGAGAGAGCTATTCTTGAGCATACTTCATAATTTTCCATATCTTTAAGCTAAAGTACCTGCATAAAAGTAAACACACAAAAGCACAAAAAAAATATTTTGTTGTTTTTTTAGAAAATAAATAAAGGGTATTGGAAGAATGGAGGAGGGACTCCTCCACACTTAAGTGAAGCACGAGTTGCCTCCCGAGAAGTGCTTAATTTTTAATAGAGTCTTTAGCTAGACTCGTACTTCGGGAGTCATTCTTTTGGGAAAAAGGGAGTTACTACTTCCCTTGGGTCATTATCTTCTTCATGATATAGTTTAAGTCGATGGCCATTGACTATAAATGTCTTTCCATCTTTTCCATAGAGTTCAATATATCCGAATGGATATTGATGTTTCATTACATAAGGTCCTAACCATCGAGATCTGAGTTTCGGTTGTTTAAATTTGTACTTCGAGTGAAATATCAGAACTTTGTTTCCTTGTTTAAATTCTTTACTCATTCTTAATTTTCTATCATGCCAGACTTTGGCTCTTGCCTTGTATAGACGAGAGTTTTCATAGGCTTGGTGTCTAAGTTCATCTTACTCGTGAAATTGAACCATTCTTTTCTCACCAGCGGTGATGAGATCTGGGTTGCAATTCTTTAGAGCCTAGTATGCACAATGTTCAATTTCAAATGGTAATTGGTAGTTTTTTTTTTCCATATATTAGTTTGTAGGGTGTGGTACCCGTAACATCCGAGAATTTTCGAAATTTCGAATGACGCTTTTACCATTTGACTCTTAGGATCTGGCTTGACTTATAAGAACGACCATCTAAATCACGTTTTCACGACTCGGACTCTAAAGCAATTTGATGAGGAATGATATTCCTGACAACTTTTTAGTTTTGACCGAGACCCGAAAACAGTCAGAAGGTGACTGAAATGCCCTCGCAAGATTTTAGAAAAACCGCACACGACGCGTACCGACCCAGAAATGATTAAAGATAGTTTAATTATCAGTTTTATTAAATAAAAGTATTTAATAAATTAGTAATCATTTATTCAAAAGCGTTTGTTGATAACGCGAATATCCGAGTTGAAATCCATTTTTATTTTGGACAAAGCGTAACCGGTTCACAAAATGAATAACAGATATTTTATTAAATGTTATAAAATATTTATGAAACATTATCAAGTAAATACTCATTTTTATCAGAAAAATAATTCGAAAAACAATGGCGCAAGTTTCAAGAGTTGAATCATCCGTTAAGTCCTTCAAACGAGTCCCGAACCGATACGTATCGAAGATTTACTAAAAAGTTACAAAACGAACCCTGGACTATTTCAACTTATCACTTTTGATTTAAAGTTTTAATATATATATAAAGTTATATATATTTATTTCATTTATACAAATATAAACACACACAATACTCTTCTTTCTCTCTCAAATATTCCGGCCGCCGGCCACCACCCTCCGACCACCTCCGGTCATCTTCTCCGGCCGGATTCCGGCCACCACCGCCGCCGGAGGACTTTTCCGGCCAACACCAAAGATGCTCCTAACCACCGGATCTACCCGATCCCCACCACCACGCGCGTCCACGCGCCGTCATGACACCACAACCTCCACCACAGCCGCCGCACCCCTCGTCCCATCACCATCACAACGACCTCACCCTTATCACCACCATCATTTTTCATCGACACTCCACGAGGGTGTCTATACGTTTTTGTGGCTAAGACCACTAGGGTCCGTTCGGCTTTGTTTATAAAACGCAAAAAAGGGTGCGTTCGGTTCATATGTTAACACGACGAGGGTGTTTGTTTCGATGACAACCACCGCACCACGAGGGTGCGACTGGTTTGTGTCTCACCACCGAAAAATGGTGCGGTTGGGTTATAGTAAAACGTGAGTGCATTCGGGTTGTTGTGGTTCACAGCCGGGTGAGTTTGGTTTCGGAGATAAGTACCAGATTAGGGTCCGTTTAGTTCATAACAGACTAGGGTGCGTTTGTTCGGTTTGGTTGCGGGTTGACAGCCACCTTTAGGGTGCGTCGGGTTGAGTCTATCACCACAAGGGTGTCGGGTTTGGTTTGCAACAAAAAGGGGTGTTTGGTTGGCTGCCAAACGGCACAAGGGTGCGTTTGGCTGGCTGTGTAGCAACCGCAAGGGCGTTTGGACCTGGGTTTATGCATAAGGGGTGTGTTTGTTTTGCTGTTTATAACAGCATAAGGGTGCGTTTGGTGTTTATAACACCGTGTAGGGTGTGTTTGGTTGGGTGGCAGCCACCAAGGGGTGCGTTGGTTGGGGCTGTCACCGCACAAGGGGGCGTTTGGTATTATGGCAGCCCAACAGGGGTGCGTTTGGCTTTCACACC
>BQNB010119739.1:2324-20760 GCA_026074375.1 Tanacetum coccineum
GCTTTAATCTCGAATGCAAAAGCTATTTAAGAACCCTAAAAAAAACCAAATCTAATCAAGATTGAAGCACTGTTTGGTTTGTGTGTGTGTGTTACGTGTGGAGAGAAGACACGGAGATTTGGAGAGAATGTGATTTTTTGAGAAGACACGTATAGTTGGAGAAGAGGATATGAGGACACGTATCCCATCAAGTTGTGTGTAATCTATGGGGTCGAGAAGGTCGGTCGGGTAAGCCTAAACTATACACACGCAACGGTCAATAATAATAGATCAGATCCGAGTTAATTTTTTAATAATATTTTTAATACTAAAATAATCAAAGCTTTCCCGGTAATTGTATATATTGATAAGAGTAAACTACACCGTTCGTCCTTGTGGTTTGCGTTGACCGCAGCCTATAGTTCTTTGACCGAAAAAAATGCACCGTCCGTCTTTAAGTGGAAAACGTTTTCTGTCGCTGGTCCCTCTCTTTAACAGTCTTCAGTAACGTTCGTTAACTGTCCACGTGTCATACCCACGTGAGAGTATTTTGGTCTTTTTACCCTTTGTTTTTAACTTTATAATTACCTTTAATTTTTTTAACCGTCGCCACCCACCAACATCTCCAAATGTTTCATCTTCTTGGTACATTTGTATCATTTTCATTTTCTTCACGATTCTTATTCATATTCATCATTCATCTTCATCACTATCAACATATAATCAAGTTTATTATTTGTCTCCTACCGAACACAAAAAAAATATGTGTCGAATATCTTTCTTATTATCTTTTCTCTTCTCCACCTACTCTTTCTTCTCCACTTACATCATAACCAACTCAAAACCTTCCACTCACAAAATCACTGATGCCCAAAACAAACCCACAAAAAAAATTGAAAGCAAGTATGGGTGTTGGTGGTTGTCTACCTCCCCACATAGTCACCCACCGCTGCCAAATTGCCATCGTCACATCTTCCAGCCATCTCCGACCATCATCCAAAAGCACATCTACATGTTTGTTTCAGATAGTGAGTTTCAAAACAAGGATTAAACAAGTAATTAATCTAGGAAAGATATGTCATGTGTTTAGAGATGAGTGAACCACCATCAACATCACACAATGGACCACATACATGATCTTTGGCGTCTGCAAATATATTGAATGGAATTGTGATTCAAGACCTTGGTTTATTGCTTGTATATATTTGATTTAAATTTTTTTGTGGTATTGATGCATTGTTATTAAACATTGTTAAGGAATTCATTATGGTTACTGCTTGTGATGAAGGTACGTCAATTAAAAACTTTTTTTGCATTGCTATTAGTTTTGTAAGTTAAAGATCAGGTCTTTAGCTTAAATCTGTAATCTCTAATGTGTTTATATAAAGGGTATTCTTTATTATTTAGTATTAGGATATGGGTTATTTATGAAATCCCTATTAGTTATGGAAAGTTCCTGATTCCCCTGGGCTTTTACAATTTAGCCTTAATGTTGTGTTTATTGTAATGGAGTTAGTTGTTCACTTTCCTATGTGAAAATTCCGGGTAATAAATCAAACCTTTGTGTTTGTATTAGTTTTGTGATTTGATGGTTAGCGTTATATAGATGGAGAATCGGAGATTGATTGAATTAGCTATGAACAATGGTGAAGATGATGAAAAAGAAAGAAAATTAGTAAGATTGATTGGTAGTCTAGTAGTAGGTCAATTATTAAAAATGCTAGTATTAAAGCATTTAGAATTGTTGGTCACTGATAAAAGTGAAATGATCACTTTATCCTTATGTACAGACTTAAAAAGATAAACATACCCTCAAGTGTTGTGACTTAACTAATGTTAGTAAAGGTCGTTAGAGAGAAGGACCAACGACGGCAAACGTTTCCCACTTAAGGACGGACGGTGCAATTTTTTGGGTCAAAGGACTATAGGATGCGGTCAACGCAAACCACAAGGACGAACGGTGTAGTTAACTCTATTGATAATAAGAAGAACATGCACACCTTCATCTTATGAGTTAAATCACTACTTGCGGTGTGTTTGAATGTCTGTGTCGATAGATTTTGTGAAAAAAAACGTGATGTATCTTGAAATAAAAACCTCAATTTTAATATTTTGAAAAATTGACCTGCTTTAACCGAGTTGGCCGATTTAGTCAATTTTTTCTCCGATTAGGCCGATTTATGCCTGATTTAGCTGATTATTATCCGATTAATCGGTATGTTGACCAATTTTTCACCTATCTGATTAATAAGGCCGATTAGTCTAAATCCGGTCGATTAATTTCCACCTAGCGTCTAAGTGCCGATTAATCGGTTGCGTAAGTCGATTTTTACACCATTGCATGTTATTAGTAGTTAGGTTATAACATTAGTTCCGAATATAGCCGGTAGTATGTTATGGGTTTCTTAGCGATACACTATTAGCTATGTTAGTGTGCCTAAGAGATGCACTCATGTCATGTGTGGAATCTGTGCTTTATGCACTCACAGCCTGTGTAGAAATCACACATATGCATTCAGTGTTGTGTGGAATCGTGCTTTATGCACTCATGATCCTTTATAGATAGCGTGCTTTATGCACTCATGTCATGTATGAAATAACAACCTGGAATGCATCAATGCAAGAGGGTTTATACCTATTAAGGGTCGGGTATGATTATGAAGTCATGTTCAGCAGCCCTACTAGATGCACTCGAGTATTATGCACAAATTATCATGTTTATGTATTAGTTTATAGCTCAGTTCAGATTCCGTTATCTCACTAAGCTTTGGCTTACAGTTTTTGTTTCATGTTTTTATGTAGGTGCAAGTTGAGACCAAGCCATGTGTTGAATTTGGCATAACGGGTAAAAATGGTGTAGCTCGTAGGTTATGTGACGAGCTTCTCATCACCGTCTCATGTTATCTGTTTGGAATGTCCTAAAATGAAAGTGTCACTTTTATATCAAGTTTTTTTATAGTCACTATCATGTATTTTGTTAGTTACTAGTTTTAAAGATGTGTTAGTTACAAGTTTTAAAGTGTGTTTGGAATAAACCATAAAGGAAAATGATGCATTTACGCAAAGTGACATTCGACTTTGTTTGACCAATAAGGAAGTAAACCTGTTATGTGATTAGAGAAGACGTATACGCGGATTATGGTCATATGAATACTTTGTTTGATGGTATATTAAAAATATGAATGTCCTAGGTTTGAGAAAGGAGTTTTATCCTTGGCTAGAGGTGTTTAGTAAAGATATTGAGTTGGCGTTTTTCAAAGCCGAGAAGGCTTGTTTTGGGCATCTCTCTAAGTCCAAAAATCGTTGATAGTTTACCTAATAGCTTAAATATCATATACATATATGCATTGAAAGATCCACATTTTTTGGGTAAGAGGAAAGCCGACGTTAAAAACCGGGTCATCTCTAGGCAAGGCTTGGCGCGCTAGCACAACGGCAGCGCGCTAGAACCAGACTTGGTTTGGCTTGGTTTTTGGATATCGTTTGTGATTTTATATTTTGCGAACGTTTATTTGTCATCGTTAAAACATAAAGGAGACGTAGTAAATGAAGCACCAACAAACAGTGTTTCCCGCTCATATTTCTCAGGCTACCACTCTTCCTCAAGCATTTTATACCATGACTCCTCAGGATCCAAGTTGGAATATGGACCCGGGAGCATCCTCACATCTTGCGAACACCACAGGTTTACTCACAAACTTTAGTAATCAAAGCATGTACCCATTTATATTTGTTGGCAATGGGCAATTTATATCTATCACCAATATAAGACATAGCTCTTTGCTGACACCTGACCTTTGTATTTAAATAACATTCTTGTAACTCAAAATATAATTAAAAACTTAATTTTTGTTCGTTAATTTACAAAAGATAACGATGTTTTTGTTGAATTTGTCGCATTTGGTTTTTCTGTAAAGGTTACCAGACGTGCTAGCTTCTTCGATGTTGTGATAGCAACAAAGATCCTCATCCTGTTACCCACCAACCATGATCCACTCTATTTGCATTGTTGTCATTTATTCATTTTACGTGACACATATGCCTTGAACATCCCGGTGACGACGTGCTTCGTAATTTAGTGTCGCGTCGTTTAATAAATTATGATAGGTCTAAAGAGTCGAACTTGTGTCATGCTATCCAGTTAGGCAAACATGTTATGCTTCCTTTCTATACTTCCTAGTGTTAGGGGAATTAAATACTATGTTATTTTATTAGATCATTTCTCTCATTATCTTTGGGTTTATTCTTTGCATCATAAGTCTAATTTATTTGCTAAGTTTGTTGACTTTCGTGCATTTGTGAATAAGCAGTTTAATGTTGGTATTAAGTCCTTACAGTGTGACCATGGGGGTGAATTTGATCACTCTTGATATCATACCCTCTTTTGCTAACATGGCATATAATTTCGTTTTTATGTCTTAGGACATCCCAACAAAATGGGAAATCAGAACGTATGCTCTGCACCATTAATAACATTCACCGCACCTTACTTTTTCAAGCCCACATCCCTCCTATTTATTGGGTTGAAGCACTTCATATGGATACATATCTTTTAAATATCTTACCTTCTACGACTATTAATAATGAAATACCTTTCACCAAGCTATACCATAAACAACCTACTTATCATGACCTTCGTGTATTTGGGTGTCTTTGTTACAACCTCGGTTCACGCCTTGTATTTTTCTTAAATACCATCTCATTATCATGGATACCGATGTCTTGAATTATCCATCAACAAAATCATCATTTCCCGACATGCAACCTTTAATGAGGATATATTTTTCCATTTTGGATCCATGACCCGCACTCAACCGCCTAATTTTGATTTTTTTAGCTACCTATTTTTTGCTGACACCAAATTTAGCTCCTACTACACCACCATAACCACCTCGTGTTACAACACGACATTTAGCTCATACTAAACCGACCCCCAGCCCCACCTCTTCGGCCCAAACAACTCCCCTCACCACACCAGTTTCACTTCATAACTGCCCAACCGGCTCTACTTTAAACGCAAGCCTAATCTGTCCCACCTTCACAGTCGGCCCTCTCGACCCAACACCCTAATCCAAACATTAATCATACTGTCTAAATACCCCGTACCCTCTCTCGATACCACGACTGTATCTAATACTCACCAGATAGTCACTCGAAGGACGATATATCTGAGCCATTAATCGGTTAAGTCTTCATACTACTAATACCTTGCCCCTTTATCGGTCTCATGTTTATGCCCTTCATGACCCAAATTGGCAAAAGGCTATGTTAGATGAATAGCATGCCTTAATTACTAACGGTACGTGGATACTTGTGCCTCGTCCAACTAACGTTAATTTGTGAGATCTATGTGGCTTTTCAGGTATAACCATCACGTAATGGATCTCTGAGTCGTTATAAGGCTCGCCTAGTTGTGAATGGTCGTAGTCAACATTAGGGAATTGATTATGATGAGACTTTAAGTCCGGTTGTTAAACAAACCACTATACGTACTATTTTAAGTATTGTTGTGTCTCACAGCTGGCCTATCCGTTAGTAAAATTTGAAAAATGCTTTTCTTCATGGTCATTTGTCAAATAAAGTTTATATGCATTAGCCTCTTGGATTTGTGGATCCTTAGAGACATGATTATGTTTGTCATATGCAACGTTATTTATATGCACCTAAGCAAACCCCGCGTGCTTAGTTTCAACGCTTTGCTGGTTATGCTCCTCGAGTTAGTTTTCATCACAGTAAAAATGACTCTTCTTTATCTATATTTCATCGTGGTTCTGACATTGCTTACTTGCTGCTTTATGTGGATGATGTCATACTTACAACTTCGTCTTAAACTTTCTTACAATGGGTTATTGCTTTGTTACATGGTGAGTTTGCTTTGACGGACCTTGGTTTATTGAATTATTTTCTTGGCATTTTGCTCAACGATCATTTGCAGGTTTATTTTTATCCCAGTCAACTTATGCTGAGGAAATTCTTGAACGTGCACATATGTAGAAGTGTAATTCATAGAGGATCCATGTGGATACTTAGTTTAAATTACGAGCTGCTGGTGATCCTGTTAGTGATCCTACGCTATATCAGAGCTTAGCTGATGCACTATAGTATCTCACATTTACTCGCCCTAACATTTATTACGCAATTACGAAGGTTTGTCTTTACATGCATGATCCATGAGAACCACATCTGTCTGCTTTAAAGCATATTTTACGCTATGTGCACGACACCATTAATCACGGCCTTCAGCATCATGTATCATCTACTCCTCATCTTATTGCTTATACTAATGCTAACTTGGCTGGTTGTCCCGTTACTCGTTGATCTACCTATGGTTAATGTGTTTTTCTTGGAGATAACTTATTGTCATGGTCTGCCAAGCAGCAAGTTACATTATCTCGCTTTAGTGTTGAAGCTGAATATAAAGGTATTGTTAATGTGGTTGTTGAGACTGCTTGGATTCATAATCTTTTACATGAGCTTCACGTTACTTTGTTTATCACCACATTAGTTTATTGTGATAATGTTAGTGTCGTTTATTTGTCTACTAACCCGATTAAACACCAACGTACTAAGCATATTGAGATCGATATACATTTTGTTTGTGATTTTTTGGCTTATGAACAAGTTCGTATTTGATTAGATTTAAACTACACCTTTTTATATATATAATAATATATAATAAAATATAAATATAATAAGGATAATCTAAAAAAATCAATAGAACCGGAAGTAGTATATGATGTTCCCGGGTCGTAGTCCCAACGAGGAGTGAATTGGAAAGTCGAGAGTCGGTTTGATATTTGATGTTTGAATAAAAAATATTTGGATTTGGATTTCTAAATCTACGGGAAAAATAAAGCAATCTACACTAAAAACGAGAAAATTACACAAATTATACTAAAAATGAAAACGGGAAGCTAAAACGACACACTAAAAACCCTTATTTTCAAAAATAAAAGCCTAAATGATTTTTTCACATCTTATAATAGAACTTAAATTGATCCTCAAAAAAAGGAAGTTTAAAGAAAACATGACAGAAAACGGAGTTAAATTGTGCTAGAAATACGAGAAAAACGAGCACGGGAACGAATCCCGCTCTTTAAAAAATAAAATTTTGCAAAAATGACCCTACGAAAGTTTTTCTATTTTTCCTAAGTGTAATATGACAAAATAAAATTTTCTAAAAAAGAAAAATATTTTTTTGATTTTTATTTAATTTTTAATAATTAAAAAACAGATTTAAAGAAAATAAATGATAAAAAATAGCAAACAAAGTTGGAAAAATGTGAAAAAATACAGAAAAGTGGATTAAGGTGTACTGGTTCTATGAAAAATAAAAGCTAGAAAATTGGGCTTATAAATAAGCCGTAATAAGCTGAAAACAGCTTATGGGCTTAATGGGCTAAAATGCCCTTATAAATTAAATGGTGCAACTCACTACCGGATGAGCTATTGTAGCACAACAGTAGTGAGTATGTTATAAAGTGTTGGTTGATGGGGTTGAGGTCCCAAGTTCGAGTCTTGCTCACTTGGGGCCTCCCCTAATCCCAACATTTTTGATTTTTTTTACAACTTTTTAAACAAGATGAAAATAAGGAACTTTAAAAAAAAGACAAAAAATTTGTAACTTAACAAATAAGCACGTAATAAGCAAAATAAGATGGCAGTTGCTAAATTTACTCTAAGTCCTAAGGTTCACTAAACTAGCTTAACTGTTAAGGCAATAATGGACAAATAAGCAATGGGCAATCAAAGATAAGTTAAAACTATTAGCAACCTATACTTAATAAGCTACTACAAACAAGAAAAAAGCCAAGTAAAACAGACAGATAAGCTTAAAATTCTCAAATAAGCTAAGGGCCAAAAACTGGTAAACCACAGCCTAAGGGGACTTTTTGGGGCTTATTTCTAAGCACCTAGAGTGAACCTTAGGGGAAGAGGCTTATATGAGCTTAAAGAATAACTTGTGGGCTACTAAAATCAAAAAAAACAAAAAGTTTTGAAACTGAAATAAGCAGAGAGAATGATGAAAGAAAAGGGTTGTTTGCAAAGGGTGATTTTTTTTAGCTATTTCAGTTTTAACAAGGCTTAATGCAAGCCTTAAAATAAGCTGTTAAATAAACTTAAAATGCAAGACTAAGTGGAAAAAAAGATGAAGATAGGCTTGTAATAAGCTTATGCTTCAAAAAGCTAAAAGCTAAAAACCATTTTTAGTGACTCAAAATTGAAAAGGAAAAAGGCAGTTTTATAATGAAATTTACTTGACAAAAACTTATACAGATTTGGTAAAAAGAAAAGGAAACCAAAAGAACTTTGCTACTGCATTTGACACACAAGATTGATACAAAAACTAGTTTTAAAAGTTGGCCAAGAAGTCTTAATCCAAATGAGGGCTTAAAAGCTATCCTGTCACCACAACTTAAAAGACCAATTAGGAAACACTTCAAAACAAATTTTTAGAGCTAAAGACTTTTGAAAACAGATAAAAATCAACTTAAAAAGGCTTGAGTAAGTTGACAAAATGACCAAAATGGATTTAAACACAAAATGACCCGTTTTAAACCACTATGCCAAACACCCTCTTAAGTTTGAAAAACAAATTTTAAGCTTGATTTGTGGAGTTTTAAGCCAAGAAAGTTGAAAACAGATGATAATAAATGAATGTTAAGCAGAGTTAAGCAAATAGCAACACACAATAAGCACTGAAATAAGCAAATGAATATAAGCAGTTTTAAGGCAAATATGGCAGATTCTAGTAAAACTCAAACACAAGACATGTAAGTAACAAGAACAGATAGATAAGCATAAGATGGCATAAATAAGCAGGAAAAACAAGAAATAAGCAGATAATAAGCTATTGCTACAGTAAAAATAAGCAAAAAATGAAAAAGGGAACTTACAAGAGTCCTATGCTTTTTGGCAAGAAATAAGCTTTCAAAAAGCTTAGAATCCAACCTAAGTGCTTACCATAAGCTCTAAAACCCATGGCCTTCCAAATTTAACCATGCTCCTTGCTTGATTTCTTCTCTTTTTATATATATATATATATATATATATATATATATATATATATATATATATATATATATATATATATATATATTTGACAGAATGATAAAGACTTCGTATAGCTTTTGGAGGTCTCAAAAACTTATACAAAAGACTTATAAAACAGGTTTAAAAGATAGATAAGCTTAAATGACAAAAATTAAGGTAAACAAGTAAATTGCATAAATTTAAATGACAATAAGTTTAACGACAGAAAATTAAAGTTGCAATGTATTAAAAAGACAATGGTACAAATTTTGAGATTACAAGTTCTTGTTTTTCACAAAAATTCGACACCCCAGTACATTAAGCTATTACATTCTATTTATACTAAAATCCCCACGTGTCTTGTGCTTCTTTGTAGAGAGAGCTCAAACTGTTGTGTTTCTTTGGTGAGTGAGAAGCTCAAAATCACCCTGGCCCTTGATTAGTCTTTGTGCCCAAGCAAAGTAGTCTAAAACCATTGACCGTTTTAAGCCAATAGTTATTTAAGGGATTGCCAAGGTGGACAATGTCCCATGTGGGGGTGGGGAAGGGTGGTATTATAAGTTTTTGGCTGGTTGTGAACAGTGGTCGAGAAGGGGGGGGGGGGCAGGGAAGCGTGAATAGTGGTAGGGTTTGTTTGGGCGGGAAATTTAGTTTGGGTATGACAGAGGTAAACTTTGGGAGCTTGGCAAAATGAGCCCCTCAATGTTATAACTGAGTTTGCAATGGTGGTCCTTGTGGTGTTATGAAGTTTTGAAATGTGGCAGAAAAGGCCCTCAATAGTTATTCATTGTATTACAATTTTCGTCCTTGTGGGTATAACAATGGTTAGGGTTAAGGCTAGGGGTGTGCACGGTTCGGTTTGGGTCGGTTTTTGGCTAAAACCGAAACCGAACCGAAGTATTCGGTTTTTATAAAACNAAAATCACTTACAAGATTCACTTAATGACGCCGATCCATAAAGTGATAATCTTGTTAGTTGGGGAAGTCCAATATTCATCTTATGAATATCATGTGAGTTTGGCGGACACATCCTTTAATATCCAAAAATATCACCAATCACTTAGATTTGTCTTAATTTAACAATATTATCATATTGTTGATCGACAATGGACTAATTTAGAATAACAAAAAATATTATTCATGGACTAAACATGCAAATATAGGACACAATTTATATTAAATATAACTTCATACCACGTATCTTTATCATTAATTAAATTGTCTTAACATCCTTTATCTAAATACTAAACACATATCTACATGAAACTACTAGCTAAACGAAGTCCCATGCTCCTAGCATATTGAGTAAGCTTTCATTTTAGTAAAGTCTTCGTAAAAGGAACTGCTAGATTGTCATCTGTGTAAACTTTAAGAAGATTAATTTCGCTCAGTTCAATACACTCGCGATCTTAATGGTATCTTTTATGGTAGTGTCTGGCGCCCCTCTAAACCCCTGGTTTGTTGGCATTAAGAAGTGCCGCTGAATTATCGCAAAACATCTTAATCGGTTAGTTTATTGTTGGTACTATACCAAGCCTTAAAATAAACTTTCTAATCCAAACAGCTTCCATTGCAGCTTCTAAAGTAGCTATGTTATTTAGCTTATGTAGCAGACATTACAGTAGTACTGCGCTTGGAGCTTTTCCAGTCTACTGTGCCTCTGTTCAAAACGGAGACGTATCCTGTCCGAGACTTAATGTCATCTCTATTAGTCTCAAATCCAGCATTGCAATAGCAATTAACTCTAAGTTCAGCTTCAGGATTTCCACCATAAACCAAGATCATGTCTTTAATATTTCTTAAATACTTAAGAATGGTTTTCACAGCAGTCTAGTGTGGTTTTCTTGGATTCTGTTGAAAACAGCTTATCATGTTTTACACAAACGCAACATCAGGTCTAGTGCATCTTACCGCATAAATAATAGAACCTACAACCGAAGCATAAGGTACATTTTGCATACGCTTCACCTCTTCAAGTGTTGAAGCACCTTGTATTTTATTCAAGTCAAGTCTTTCTTGCATGGGGATAAAACCGCATTTGGAAGTATCCATCCTAAATCTGTTCAAGATTTTATCCATGTAAGCACTTTGACTAAGTCTAATTAATCGCTTCGATCTATCTCGGTTGATCTTGATTCCAAGAATAAATGTTGCTTCCCCTAAATCATACATGGAAAAACACTTTCCAAGATATGAATTTACACTTTGTAAACTTGGAATATGATTTCCCATGATAATGATGTCATCGACATATAAGATGAGGAATGTAACATTACTCCCACTAGCCTTTTGATATACACATAGCTCATCAAGATTTTGAGCAAATCTAAACTTTTTGATTTCCTCATCAAATCTTTTATTCCAGCTTCTTGATGCTTGCTTAAGACCGTAAATAGATCTTGAAGCTTGCGTACTTTCCTGGGATGAATATGATCAACAAAACCTTCAGGTTACACATATAAATATCTTCATCAAGACAACCATTTAAGAAGGCAGTTTTGACATCCATTTGCCATATCTCATAGTCATAGAATGCTGCTATGGCTACAAGAATCCTAATAGCTCTAATGTCAGCAACGGGTGAGAACGTTTCTTCATAATCAACCCCGTAGGTTTGAGTATAACCCTTTGCTACAAAATGAGCTTTATAGGTGTGTACATTGCCATCTAAGTCAGTCTTTTTCCTAAAAAGCCATTTACTCCTAACAGTCTTACCATTAGAAGGAAGATCAACCAAGCGCCAGACTTGATTATCTTTCATGGATTGCATATCCGCATTCATATCACCGAGCCACTTACCAAATTTCGGATCTAATAGTGTAGCTTTATAGTTAGCAGGTTCGTTAAGATCTCCTAAACTATACTCCTCCAGTTCTACATTTAGATATAAGTGATCGGGAGCTCGATGTGTCCTTGCGGACCTACAAATAGGAACAACTTCCTCTTGAGGTAGTTCAAAACCTTCAACCTTCATAGGAATTTTGCTAGTGTTTTCAGAAGGTGATGTATCTTTATCTTGAATTTTTTTCAAGTTCTTCGGCCCTCCCACTGACTTCTTGAGACAAAAGATTTTTCTCCAAGAATTCAGCATACCTTGCAACAACAATTTTGTTTTCAGGTGGGAAGTAGAAATAGTAACCCATCGTTTCCTTTGGGTATCCTATAAAGATACACTTAACATATCTTTTTTGGAATTTGTCAGGCGTATCTCTATTCACAAGAGTCTCAAAACCCTAGACCTTTAAGTAAGACAAATTATGAACTTTTCCATACCATAATTCATATGGTGTCTTGTCAACCTTCTTGGTTGGAACCATATTGAGAATGCGTGTGTAACAATCTGTTATTTCAGGTCATTTTACGACTTCATACTTTCCATTATTTATTTTTAGGGTTTTACATGTTAATTTTAATTTTCTTTGTTTAGTTAAATCACGTAAACTAAAAATATCATTCAACGTAAACCGTCATCAAACAAAAAAACATTTACGTCAAGTAAGTGTTATATAATTATTACAAAGATAATTTATAACTTTTCACTTTTTATTTTTATTAGTTAGGTAAAACATTTACGTTTCGCAATAAAATACATTTGTGCATGAATGGAAGCACTAATACACATCTATACTTCAACAAATATCTACTTTTATACCCACTACATAAAATTTATATCATTTCTATCCTATTAAACCTATATTGCCATCCCTTTGTCACATAACACACAAATAAAACATAAATCATCCACTAAGGTCACTTCAAATTAATTACTACCTTCCAATTAACTACCATTTAAACACCAAGTCCTTTAACCATGAGATAACCAAGCACTTTTATCCTTCCTTTGGTTCTAGTCGTTCCCTCCTCCTAGGGAGGAGGAGAGCACTTGTACCCTATTGTCCTTAAACCACCTCTAAATCCATTGTTTAGCTTAATACTTCTAGTATAAAAGGAAGATCATAATAAGACTTATACACACATAACAACTAGCAAATAATCAGACATTTTTCTCCCTTGTTTCTCTTATCAAACTCACGGCTCAAAACTTATAAACAATAAAGTTCATAATTTTCATTTTACCAAGAACACAAGTATACAAGTATTATTAGGGTTATTATATAAGGCGTATTAAGGATTTTCAAGAATCAAAGCTAGGGTTTGCAAAGGAGTATTTGGGTTTATAAAAAGGATTTCGGGTTGAAGAACTAGGGTTTTGATTTGTATTCATCCTCTTCATTCATTCATTCACTTAATGTCTAACATAAACTTTAAACTTTCTTAATCAATTCATTTTCATGCACATATATATTTGTTATATTGTTTAATCACCATCTAGCAATTATTTTATAAAGTTTATAAATAATATAAGATTATACATATTCAAGTAAACTTATGTTCATGGTAAAAATATGTTAAATATATATTAGAAAGCAAGAACACATTTTATTGTATATATTAAAAGTGTTGGTTTAATTATATGATTTATTGATGAAATAAATAATTGTTGTGGACATTTTGTTGGGACATATTAGACTTAAATTTACGGACATAAATTAGAGTACCTAAAGTATGCAAGATATGTGGTATTAATTAATTTAGAGGACTTGTACCAATTTAATCATGTAATAATATATAAACTTGTTTATACATTTTGTAAGAATATGAATTTTTATAAAATATATAAGCTTCAGATTTAAATAGTACATTTTAAGACGATTCCGTGCATATAAGAAACTCGCAAAACAAAGCTATAACGAAGGAGAAACGAATTTTGCAAGATTTCAATAATAAAATGTATAAAAATAATTTTATACAAACACAGTTTGAATTAACTGTTTCGGTACAGATTTTTATAAATCTGTGAATATTTAATTTTGATAGATTACCTCGATATGATTTCGTACATATAAAGAACACGCAAAACGGAGTTAAAATGAGAAATTTATGAGTTTTTAAAGATTTCAACAAGTATATATAATTTCACAGCTTTTACAAAGCTGTCAAAAGCTGCGAAAAAGATGTGAGCTTTAAAAGCGATCATTTTGAGGGCTTTCAGGTCTGATTCGGCCAAAGTATAAAGCTACAAAGTTGTTCGGAATGTCGTTTTACCGTAAATATCAAGTTTTCGGAGGCTAGAAGTGTATAGATATTTAATTAGAAATTATAAATGCTAGTTAATTTTTGTAAATTATCTTTTGCATTTTTATAAAGAATACAAGAAGCTGTTGGGATTATAAAATAAGGTTTACGAGTGTTTTTGGGTCCGTTTGAGCTATAAAAACCTTAAGAAACAATGTAGTATTATTTATATAATATTTATACATGTTTTAAACTTTATAAATATTATTTTATAAAATAATTAAACTGTTTATATAATATTATTATATAAATAATAAAAAATAAATCAAGTATTATTAACAAATAATCAACTATTAAATAATGTAGTATTACTTATATAATATTTATACATGTTTTAAACTTTATAAACATTATTTTGTAAAATAATTAAACTATTTATATGATATTATTATATAAACAATAAAAATATTAAATCAAGTATTATTAACAAATAATCAACTATTGTACAAAGATAATATTTTTACAGATAAATATACTCGGACATTAAATATCAAGCGTGACTTAAATATTGTTTCAACTTTTATAAATTAAATAAAAACTATTAGGTGGTGATATGACTCTATAATTTATATTTATGTATTTATTTTAAATACGCTATACTCATACGACCTATAAATTAATTAGGTTGCATTTAGATTACTCGTGACGTTTCACTCATTTTTTTTTCTAGAATCAATTCATTCAATAGAGGTGAGTTCATAGCTCCATTTTATACAAATCCAATGATTTATAACTTTCGGGGTGAGAAACATGCATTGTTTTACATTTGGATGCAAGTACATTTTAAAATAAATTACGAGTTTGCCTAAGTAGCGATAACCCACTATGCCCATGAATCATGAACTGTTAATTACTCGGTGTAAGCGCGAATGTTATAAATAGATCTATTTAGGATTGACATCCTCATTAGGGTGAGTAGCGCTCACTAGTTTTGGCGGTACCAAACTAACGGACGTATACCATGTCGGATTCGAATGTTGCGGGTTGAACATCTACACGGGCACATTATTGGCATTAAATTGCAAGTACATACCTGTTGTAGCATCAGTTTCATGAGCTTAGCGCATTCGTAATTACTTTTGTGATATTGTATGTGTTACATTATTGCGCACTTGAAATCTTGTGGTCCTACTTTATACATTACTTAAACCTGTGAATTCACAAACTTTATGTTGGCGTTTTAAAGGATGTTTTTTCTCAGGTCAATAAGAGCATAAGAACGTGGATACATTGGATGCATCATTTTGGAGTCATATTGCAATAGAGATTTAAATGTATGACATTTTGGGGATATTTATTATGTATCAAAATCTTAACTTTTTCATAGTTGAATAATTTAAACATGGAGCTTTTGTAACAACATTTCAGTTAAATCCAATGTATCGTTTTTAAACGACTCATTTAGATGTCATTCTCTCGTATCATGTGCTATTGATATATGAAGTAACACTCCCAGACCCTTATTCCGCTGCGAACAAATTTGGGGGTGTTACAGATTGGTATCTAGAGCCATGTTATAGAGAACCATGTAAAATGTTTTTACTTGGACTATAACCGTTTTCACAAACATTGCATCATACAAAAGTTTTTCACGGACGTACATACACTATTTGTTTGCATTGACTGCTTACATGATCTATATACGTATTTATATTATATTACGTATATTACTATACCTGTCTTATACATTATGCTTATATAAGTTAATTTTGTTGTTACAACAGTCATGTTTTCATCCGCAGTCACCTACACATCTATATCTTCTGATTCGGACTTACCACCATGGGGTTTCCATTTGATGGATCTAGATGAGTTTGAGGCACTGTAGTCTCCGGAGCAGGCACCACCATCTCCGAACTATATACCGAGTCCCGAGTATCCAGAGTATGTAGCTTCATCTGACAATGAGATACCGGTTGATGATCAGCCTCTACCTGTTGATGCTTCACCCACCTCCCTATCATCGGGCTATGTTACTGACTCTGATCCTTTGAAGGAGGACCTTGAGGAGGATCCCGCTGATTATACTGCTGATGGAGGAGATGATGATGATGATGAGGGGGAGGAGTCCTTCGAGGATGATGATGAAGAGGAGGATGAGGATGAGGAGGAGGAGCATCTAGCTCCGGCCGACTCTGCTGCACTACCTGTTATTGACCCTGCCCCCTCAGCTGAGGAGACAGAACTGTTTGAGACCGACGAGTCTGCAACTACACCACCACCACCTAGATTACCTCAGACTAGGGTCTCTTTTTCTCAAACACGTCTCAGTAGGGTACGAAAGACTTTCTGACATCAGCAACCTATGGCAACATCTACCGAGGCACTTATTATTGAGTATGCTTCTGCACCTACACCTTCATCACCACTACCATCTCCATTATCACCGCTATCATCCCCACTCCCCAGGATCCCATCCCTACCTCCACATACTAGCCCTACCTATGCTAGTGCACCACTTGGCTATAAAGTAGCCATGGTTCAGTTGAGAGCTGCATCACCACTACCTGTACCATCTCTACCACTACATGTACCATCACCACCCTTTTTGTTACCATTTGCTTATCGTAGGAGTAATATTCCCTAGACGGATATGCCGTTTCAGAAGAGATTATGTCTCACTGCTCCCGCTTCTAGGTTTAAGGTCGAGGAGAGCTTGACTGCTGCTGCCGCTAGGTAGATAGGACATACTTTAGCTCATAGGGTTGACTACGGATTTATTGATACCATGGATGCTAGTATCCGAGCTTCTGAGAGTAGAGTGATAACCACCATGGAGGAGGTCGATGAGAGGGTGACAGATCTTGCTACCACTCAGAGGCAGGATGCTCATGAGCTCTATGTGCGTGATAAGGACGCATAGGACGACCGAGATTTTTTAAGAGCTCAGATCTCCTTACTGACAAGAGAGAGGCGATACTTTTGCTCCATGGCTTATTTTTATGAGCGAGAGGCTATTTATGCCCGACAGGCATGGTCCCGTTAAGAGGATAGGAGCACGGCTTTGGAGGCTCTTATTAGGGCACGGGAGGCTCATACCATAGCACTAGAGGCTCAGACCAGAGCATTGCAAAGGGATGTCAGTATGTTGTAGAGGCGGAGGATCAACGATGAGGACAGACTGACGATGCACATTCAGCATGAGCATGACAGTTTTAGAGAGCTATCACACACTAGAGATGCAGGATACCAAGACGGACCAACTGATGCTGGTAGTAGTTGTTAGTGTTGTATCATTGTTAGCTATCCTGTATAGCCTGCTAAGTTTTATGGGTAACTCCCAGCTAGTAGGCTGTAGGGATCCAGTTTCATCATTTAGCTATTTTGTATAGCATGCTAAGTATTACGGGTAACTCCCATCTAGCATGGCTTTAGGATCGTACTTTTCCATTTTGTAACCAAAAACCATCATGTATGTTATCGATAATGTTATGTATGAATGTCGATTTATTTATGTCATTGTTGATCTCACTTCGGTTGTATATTTCAATGTGTGTTGTGATCTCATTTTATATATCATGCATATGTCATGTCGCGTTTATGATTGTATGAAATCTAACGTGTATTATATTTTCTTATGATTTTGAAGAAAATGCAGTCAAAGAAAACCACCACCCCTATGACTGATGCAGCTATTAAGCAATTGATAGCCCAAGGAGTAGCTAATGCATTGGTAGAACATGAAGCAAACAGAAACAGTAGAAATAGAGATGATAGCCACAATTCAAGAAGTGGCGAAAGAAGACAGGTGCCTACTACTCGTGAGTGTACCTATAGCGACTTCTTGTTAATTTCAAGGGTACTGAAGGAGTCGTTGGTTTGACTTAGTGGTTTAAGAAGATGGAATTGGTATTCCACATTAGCAACTGCACCATTACGTGCCAAATCAATTTTGCTACATGTACTCTTCTTGGTAGTGCACTGACATGGTGGAATTCCCACATCAAGACTGTTGGTCATGATGCTACTTATGGAATGCCATGAAAAACACTAAAGAAGATGATAACCACCAAGTATTGCCCAAGAAGCGAGATCAGAAAGTTAGAAATTAAAATCTAGAACCTAAAGGTCAAGGGTACTGATGTTGTGAGCTATACCCAATGTTTTCAAGAGTTGGCACTGATGTGTGGGAGAATGTTTCCTGAAGAATCTGATGAGGTTGAGAAGTATGTCGGTGGACTTCCCGACATGATCCAGCGTAGTGTGATGGCATCCAAGCCAAAAACAATGAAAGATGCAATTGAGTTTGCTACTGAACTGATGAATCAAAAGATCCATACTTTTGCTG
>BQNB010119740.1:0-20760 GCA_026074375.1 Tanacetum coccineum
TACTAACTTTTGTTGAACCTTGTATGACTATATGGACAGCAACATTAACAAGGTATACCGAGCAACATTAATAATGACTTTACATCACTTTAACAATAAACGAACAACATTAAGCTAACCATTGGCAGTACTAAGGGTAAACAACCAATATAAACCAATGATAGCAGTCGTAACTATTGGCAGTATTAACTTCTTGAAGCTTGACAGTATAAATAATCACAAGCAGTAGCTTTTAGTGTATAACACAACATCTTGTATATTTAGCAGTATTAATCATAACCATTAGCAACATTAACACTCGAATTCATTATGGGAACAAACTTCAATCCCTAAAAGTTAGGATTTTCATATCATAGCACATACCAAGCCCCAAATAAATGTATCATATCCCAAACTGCTAACATATAATACAAACCTGTTGTTTCGATTGTTATACAGCCTTAACATAGAACATACCTGCTTCATCTTCAAGAACGAATTCAAAAACCCAAATAATTGAACCATAAGTTTTATTCGCACCTGTACGCTATCATTCCTTAATCCATCGTACTCTTCCTTTGTTCCTGTTAATAACAACAACATCTAAACACGTCGACTTCAAGAATACAAGATACAATACTGTTAGCCTCAAAATATTGAGTCGAACAATGGAAGTTCATTCATAATTATATTAGGTCTCGATCACTAAATTAATATACGTTGTAATAGGCTAGACGGGTAAACGGGCTCTTATTTGTAATCTAATCGGTCACGTGTATCGGGCGAAAGCCCAAGTAAACCCGAGCCCGACCCGTAGAATTACTAAAGGCATGCAAGCCTTTTAGTCTTTACTATAAATACCCCTCTCCAAGGAAGGAGAGGGTGTTGGTTCATTTGTAAACTTTTGATATTGCAAGTAAACTTTCCATTTTCTCTTTCTAAACTTCTTCTAATTTCCTTCTCCTTTCTACTTGTATTCGAGCAACATAGTATTGAAGTGAAGTGATAAAGGGTTACCGACAATTGGCACCAGAGCATAGGGGGAATCTGTGTTGTTTATCTACTGATTATTGTGGTTAAACAAGATCAAATTCGTGGCTTGGTTTGGTTATTTTTTTGGTTCGAAAAAATGGCAACAAAAATCAAGATTTGATCTTTGTTTGTGGTTAAAAGTGTTAAAGATTTGTACTTTTGGGCTTAGATCACTTCCTTGCATCATTACTAAGTGGTTTTAACATCATTTCGTAGCTTACAAGAAAGTTTGAAGATTTTTTCTTGGCTGCGTTTTGCCTAACTGAAGGAGTGTTCGTCGTTGCGTTTTGACAAAAGTCGTTGCGTTTTGACAAAAATCGTTGCGTTTTGACAAAAGTCATTGCGTTTTGACAAAAGTCGTTGCGTTTTGACAAAAATCCAATTCTGCGTTTTTTTTGAAACAAAAGTCGTTGCGTTTTGACAAAAGTGTCGTTGCGTTTTTGACAAAAGTTCCCGTTGCGTTTTTGACAAAAGTCGTTGCGTTTTGACAAAAGTCGTGCGTTTTGACAAAAAATCGATTGCGTTTTGACAAAAAATCATTGCGTTTTGACAAAAGTCATTGCGTTTTGACAAAAGTCGTTGCGTTTTGACAAAAGTCATTGCGTTTTGACTCAACAGGTTGCGTTTTGAAGACCATCATTGCGTTTTGACTAGACGTTACTCTGCCTAATTTTTTTATTCATTGCGTTTTGATCAAGATAGTTGCGTTTTGATTAGAGGTTTCATTGCGTTTTGACCAGTGAAAACCCATGATTAGAGGTCGATCCGCGCATCAGGTGGGCATGTGACCGACTTTGGGCATATGACCGAATTTGGGAATATTATAATCAAAACAAGAACAACAAACAAACACCACAATCAAGAATCAAGACCTCAAAAACAAACAATCAACCATAACAACACACCACACAAACAACAACACTCTTTTAATCCCCCCCAAAACGAGCCTAAAAAGATCCCTTAAATGACAAAATGGCTAGAGATTCGGATTACGATGACATGTGATCACGAGTTAATTTGTATACCCCTATTGCATATGAAGTTGGATTTCACAAAGGCGTCTACATTATTGTCATCATCGTGACTTCTGTGCTATTTTGCTATCGATTTTGATGACTTGCTTGAACGTATACAGTTATGATTAAGACTTGGATTATCTAGTTTCCAGAGGTCAGGGGGTGGTTGGATGAAGACCTAGAATACTATCACTTAAAGGATTACTTGTAGTACTTAGTGTCACACGCAATGTCGATGTGGATAATTTCAAGAGGTGTTGTACTTCTTATACTTTGTTGGAGTATATGGCACCATAGAAGATTTTCTTCGCAACACCGTTCTTCAATCAACTATAGTGAAGATTAAGTAACAAATTTGGGGGATTTTACTTCAGTTTCAAGTTTGATATATCGGGTTTACTTCACCAAGTGATCACGACAATAGCCTACAGAATATGAGGTTGGTAAGTTAGCCAGAGAGTTTAAAGGGTGAGATGTAATCAGCACTTCTCATGGGTATTTTGTGGGGGGGGGGGGGCCTAATTCCAAGACAAAGAATCTTCACAGTCTAAAGCAAAATCTTCAAAGTCTTGCCATGACATTCATTTATCCCAAGCACCTGGATTATACAAGTGTTCTTGATTCTTGCATCATCTACCTCTACGGTTTTTCTGAATCAAGTGGGTAATGATTCTTTTGTAAAATCAAGAGTTGTGCGTATGACCAAGAACTTCTCGAGTATATGAACGTACAGACAATGATGCATCCGAAGTTTTCCACCCATTATGGGGGAAAATATGTACATACCAGGACTTAATTGACTTATGTTACCATGTTAACTTCCAGAGGGGAAGTATTGTAATACTCACTTCACTTAAGAATGGTTTATGAAGTATTCGCAAACCTGAGAAGAACAGATGCAATTTCTCTCGCATAGCTATGCACCCCCCGAACAAATTTTCACCAAGACCCTGAAGACAAGAATTCAGTGGTCGTTGGTGTGGTTTTGACTTCTATACAAAATTCCGTTGTGCACGTCAATGACAATATAAGATTGATTCAACGCTACTTCAAAAGGTCCAGAATCTGCTTAAATATTATGTTGGTTTGGGGGAAGCCTAAAAACTTCGCACAAAAAGGAGTCTAAAAAGAAATCTTGTCAAGACATGCTGCATGAATTGGGGGGAAGTTAATCCAGTTCATTGCATACTACAATGGTTTCCTGTATAAGTAAAAACAATGAAGATCCAAGCATAGGAGTACAAGTTTCAAGACAAGGTGAACTCAGAAGACATCTTCACTTGGAAGTGCTTTAGAGACTTTATTTCTGTTTGTATTTGTACATGAAATAGGAACAGAAAGTAAGTAATACTTATGTGTCCACATATTAGGGTAAGATTGTTTAGCCTTAAAATATTATACATATCTGGAATTACATTAGTTTATTAAGCGTGACACATAGGGACTAAGAATGACAAGCTACGATCATTGTGTGTCACTAGGAATACAAAACCCCCTCCATACTTCCCATGGAGGGGTGAAGCTCACATTTTGTAAAAAGTGTGTTGTGTGTGGTTTTTCCTCTCTACAACACACACAAACTTTCCCATACTCATTATCTTTTTCCTCGTCTAATAATATGGATACTTTTCTTTTCCATTTTACCAAGCCTCCGAATCTTGTGTTATAAGGGTGAATCATGTTAGACGTCTGTTGCTAATGACACTTCAGGCCTCTTTCCCCAACGATAAAAGGCGTCAGATTATGACAACCCTGACCCCGCACCATAACTACAAAATGTTTCTGTTTCAGCAGATACAACAGTTCCATCACAACAAGAGTTGGATCTTCTTTTTGGTCCTTTGTACGATGAATTTTTCAATGATGGTACTTCTCGTGTCAACAAGTCTTCTTCTCCCCACCATAATTCTGCTCCATAAGACTACACACCTTCAAACGAATGGATACCCTACAATCAGAACCGACAACTCAAACAAAGTTATGCTGAGGAAAACAACGATAATCAAGCAAAATTTACCAATCCTTTCTGTACAAACACGTACACGAACATGCGGGTCTCCTTACGCAATATGGGTAATTTCAACTATTGCATACCTTCTAACAACCTCAACATCCAGATAATCCGATGGACAAAATATCACCGTTAATCATCAAGTGCATAGGAAATCCATCCAAGCTATGCAAACAAGACGACAACTTACAACAGATCCGAAATGTGTATGTTCGCTACTCACCGTGAGTATTGGTTGAACCGAAAAACAGTAAGGAAGCAATGGCTAATTCTGCCATGGGATAAAAGCAATGTAGAAAACTCATCAGTTTTGACAGACTACAAGTCGGGAACTCGTTGACAAACTTTTGGCAAGAACGAAATCAAGGCTAAAGTGGTTATAGAAAAACAAAAAGGATGAAGGACCAAACGTAATTCGCAACAAAGCACGACATGTAGCAAAGGGTTATGCTCAGGAAGAGGGGTATATAGATTTGAAGAATCATTGGCTCCAGTTGCTCCTTGGAGGCTGGCAGATTTTTTGTCGCATATGCTGCACAACAAGTCATTTCAATTTATCAAATGGACCGTGAAAACGGCATTTTTTAATGGTCCACTAAAGAAGGATGTTTATGTTGCAAAACCAAACGGATCGTTGACTGATATCCAGACAAAGTTTACCGTCTAAGGTAAGCTCTATAGGACTTAACAAGCTCCGAGAGCCTGTATGTAAATCTTCAAAAGCCTGATTTCCCAAAGTTTTATCTAAAGCATCATGACCTGAACCCTATTCACTGATAAAAACAGGGAGGACATTCTACTTGTGCAATTTACGGTGATGACATTATTTTTGTTCACAAACCTAAATTTTCCAAACGTTTTGGACAAAATTAAGCAACGGTAGTATTTAGATGTCCTTAATGGGGAAATGAAATTCTTTTTAGGACTGCAGATCCACCAATCCCCACGCGGTATTTTTAATCAATCAGCCTAATATAACTTTAGAAATTTTGAAAAACAGGTATGGAAAAAGGACAAAGCATTGGTAACACCAATGGCTACGAAACCTAAAGTAGATGCAGCACGTGAGTGGTGAACCCGTTAGACCAAAACTGACTACCGTAGCAAAATTGGGTCACTTATTATCTGACTTCATAGTAGACCAGACATAGTGCAAGCTGTTATGTTATTGTGCAAGATATCAAGCAAGACCGACTGAAAAAACACCTCAAGAGTTTAAAAGGCTCTTTCGATACTTAAAGGTACCATTCACGATGGGACTCTGGTATCCCGAAGGGTTTTCCTGGCTTTGATCTACAGCTTTTTCAGATGCCGATCATGCCGGAGGATGATACTCGCAAAAAGCACTTTTTGCGAGGAATACAGTTTCTAGTGATAAGCTAGTCACTGGATGTCAAAGAAGCAAAACTGTACTGCAATGTCATCCGCAGAGGCTGAATACGTGGCGTTATCTGCAAGTTGTGCTCAAGTAATTGGATGCGGACAGCAGCATCAAGATTATGGCTTCAACTTACGACAAAATTACCGTTTATTGCGACTCTCATTCAGTCATAAGAATATCATGCAAAACCCCGTGCACACTCCCGCAGTACCAAGCATAATCCAGACTCGGTATCAATTCATAAAGGAACAGGTTTGAAAAATGGTATATTTGAATGGATTTGTCAGAACAGAATACCATTTGACCGACATGTTTACTAAAGCCCTTCCCGAAGATAGGTTTCAGTATCTTGTCAGGCACATTGGTATGAGATGTTTGACTCCAGCAGAACTGGAGGTTCTGACAAAAGAATCTGCTTGATACCTCATCAAACATCAACATGTACATATTTTTTTTAAAAAAAGAAAAAAAAATACAAAAATATAAAATTTCAAAAAGAAAAATACAAAAATATAAAATTTCAAAAAGAAAATACAAAATCAAAAAATCAGAAAATGTTTCAAAAAAATATTCTTCTCGACATGTCTCTTGGAATCGATAACATTTACGTACCTAGAAATGTTGATTAATATCGACACGGGCGTGTAAATGAAGTTCGAACATGAGTTTCAAATGCTTTCAAAACATTATTTCAATTTTTTTCTTGATGGCTTAGGTGCAAATATCAGTAACGTAACCCAGACTTTCCAAATAAAGGAAACTTATCTATAAAGATAACTTATCCATCACAACGAGAAATTCCCTACTTTTCCTCGCGGTCGTGAGCTATTCTTCAAGACATGTTATATGTATGAGCTCAAGAAAAAGGATAGTGTACGCATAATGCAGCTTGTAACCTTTAGAAGTTGGAAAAGAAGCTTCTAACAAGATGTTTTTTCACAAAATGGGTGAACACAATTTTTCAAGAATTTCTCACTGACGATTCATAAACTTTCAAAATTATGTATTAAACACTCCTATCTTTCAAGGGGGTCGGGTGATTTTTCGTAAACAACATTTAATGAGTTTTGGAATACCTCATCTCATGACCATTCTTATGCATTCCAAACCTTTCCAAAAAGTCTCTTAATAACAACAAGATAATATTGACAATTCAAAGAATGATAGTTAAAGAATGACTAAGTGTTTCAACCTCAATTTTTATATTCCTTTACAACTTGGTATCATTGTTTTTAGTGTCAAACATATGTAAATTAGAGGGAGAGCAAGAAGGACAAAGTTCCAAATAATTCATGCTAACTTCAACATTTTGCCCCCATGGCCTTTTCTTCAAGACAAATTTTAAATCACACAGTATTTAAAATCTAAGTGACTTAGCATTAAAATAAGGGAAAATGTTAATTAAAATGTGATTCTAAAAGACCAAAGTGCAATCAGAAATGGTTTTTCTGGTTATGATCTCATACCCTACCACATCTTATTTCACGAGATTCCTGAAGACATAAGGTGGTAAGGTTAGTTGTTGTCCTATGATCCAACCAAAAACTGGAGCATCTACCCAAGACAACTCCCATAGGTAGAAATAGCAATCCTTAGAGTATGATTGGAGATGAAAGTATAAAGGAAGAATGCCGACTAAGATTTGAGCTAATCACGAGAATAATCACAACAGGTGTAAGTAATGACGTCTTAGTGAAGCATTGAAGGGGTTGAAGAATGAAAAAGAAATGTATGGAGAAATGGCCTAAAGAAAGGAAGCCACTCCACACAACTTAGGCAGAAACCTGGGTCAATACATAGGCTGTCAAGAACACAATGTTGATTGCTGATATTGAAGATGACATCCATGGACCCAGTGATGCAATGCACAACCTTCCCAGCCCTTCAGTGGCTCTCAAAAGAAACCTTTCCCATTTGTCACGGAGATACACACACTTTCTATGACTTTCTCCACTCGAGTTATTTAATATTGAATAGGTGGCAGCCTGTCCAGCCTCGTCCGATTACAAAAACCAAACGCACTAACGATCTACAGAGCCAAGAATCATCAATAAATCTCATTAGAACACATGCCCAATGACAAACACCTTTGTTGAACATCATTAAGTTCACAAGCTAGTTAAACAAGAGTCCTACGCATTATCCTTGTGATTTGCCAGAACATTCAGAGGATACTCTTTTAGTATTCAACAATGATGATTGGAAATTACTTCAGTGTCATCATCAAACAACACTGCGGTAGGTGACTTGTGAGATTCTATATGAATCAAGCTTGTGTCAACTGGATATTGATAAAGGGCTAGTAAATTGAATTGACGACATAATCAGAAAGATAGTAACCTATCTGATCACTCTTCCAGTGTTGTCTGCTTTGAACGTTCCGGTAATGAGAACTAGCAAGCATGGTAATCTAATACAATCTGTGTAAAGACCCGACCTTTGAGCTGGAAACCCTGTCAAGGAGATTCTTTGAATCTACCTTGATCACAGTACAACGTATTAGACTGTAAAACGGGTCTTACAGAACCGGAGGTTAATCCTAAAAAAAAAAAAAAAGAACCGAAGGTTAATCTAACCAAATCCGGACGAATGACAAAGCCATATTCGTCCACACGCTTTATTGCTAACTGTTTTATTTCAGGATACATAAAGATGGAGATGGTGATGCCTTATTCCAGCTGAAGTCGGATTCATTACCACATGCTCATGCTCAAACTACAAAGACATACTATAAGCATCGAGATTCAAGAATCATGAAAGCTTAAGAATTAAAGACAAAGACTTCCGCATAAACTCTGATATACAAGATCTTCCTTCAAAGATATCAAGTCTATCAAGGGAGATTGTTAGCAAGATTTCAAGATGATGCAAAGTATGAGCATGTTGGTCAAGACACAAGATCGCAAGGTGAAAAAGACGATCAAGACGGAAGGATAAAGATTTAAAGATCTCGGACGAAAAAGACGAAGTCAAAAGACAATGACAAAGGCTCAAGATCAAAGATCATAAAGCATGAAGGAACAAGCCTACAACGTAGACAGAGACAAAGATCACAAGAGCTCAATGATAAAAGCAATCTCATTGATCTCACAAAGGAGTGTCACAATGAACTCACTTCGGGGGAGATTGTTAACCTCAAAATATTGAGTCGAACAATGAAAGTTCATTCATTAATTATATTAGGTCTCGGTCATTAATTAATATACGTTGTAATAGGCTAGATGGGTAAATGGGCTCTTAAATGTAAGCTAACCGATCACGTGTATCGGGCGAAAGCCCAAGTAATCCCAAGCCCGACCCGTAGAAAAACTAAAGGTAAGTAAGCCTTTTAGTTTAGGTATAAATACACCTCCTCAAGCAAAGTGAGGGGAGTTGGTCATTTGTAATTTTTCATTTAGCAAGTAATCATCTCATTCTCTCTCACTTTCCCTCTCTACTCTCTCTCTATAATTATTCTCGTCTCCTTCCTACTTTTCTTGTTCTTAATTTTAAAGTAAGGTGATTTCTTGGATTCTACACTTCACAACTTTTACTTTAAATTCTTGTTGTTTACTTTGAAAAATTATTATATTTGTGATTAAGACGTGCACGCAATAGGGCACGACCCAATTAATGTTACTCCGTATAACAATAGGATGAGTAACCTAACAATTCACTCAAAATTATATAAGAGGCATTGCAAGCCCAATACCGAAAAAAATGTTCCACGAACGTTTCACTAAGCCTATCATCACAAGTGCACAATAGTGATATTCAAAGATAGCAGGGAGAATAACCCATAAATATTCAAATAAAGACTATCAAAATAAAAATATCATCATATTAAAAGAGACAGCAAAATCATGGTTAAGTACTACAACATTCAAAAATATACAAGTATGAGTTGCCGCACACAAAAAGGTCCAAAGTGACCGCGGCATATAACGGATAAAACACTTAGAATAAATTGTACAAACATACAGGGGCTACAACAAAAAGGTCACATACGACCAAGTCCAGGCATTATAGCAAGCCACTAAGAAATGATTAGCTTCGCATCATCAACATTCGGAAAAGGATCAACATCCGCACCAACATTTCCTTGATCCTCCGCATGTGCAATTTCGTAATCATCCATGGATATAGGAGGAGTGGAGCGTACAAAGACAAAAGTAACGAATAAGGCCGAGGTAGTCTTAGGAACAGTACCGGAAGTACTTTCCATACCTTCCAAAGCAACGGAGGACAAAGGCTTAACTATAGAAACAAACACATCATGGAGGGCCGACCTATGCTTAGCAATATTATCCTTGATCTTTTGAACTCGGTTACAGGAAACATCCAAGGAAAATGATAGGGAGGTGGCACCCATGACAGTCTGGTTTAGAGAATGATGAATGGGGACCATCAGTTGGTCTGTATGAGGTTGCGACTCTTGTAAACAAAGTCTTTCAGCAACATGTTCTTCCAAATGGAGAATGTTCATTAAAGTCTCGATGCTTGCATCCTTATTAGACTTCTACTCAGCTAGCAAGGAGAAGTTTGCATCCTAAAGCTCCTATAAAACATAAATGTAATCGCTTTCCGCAGAAGGGTTAAATGCAGCAACATCCGATAAGACTCTACCTTCCTGACCATGGGTAATCCCAGCGGCCAACCCATCTTGCATGCCCTTCTCAATAGCCCTACTAATGGCCGCTCCAAGGGCAAATAAATATTCCAAAGAATGCAGACACTTAGCAATAGCCAGCTTAATACCATGGGTAAGGAGCCACCTGCGCCAGGCAATGGTAGTAAGAAGGTGAGGATAAAACCTCTCCTCCTGATGAAGAGCCATCTCAATAACATCAACATCCAGTTTGTCAAACTTGTTGTTCACTTCTTTCATCCGTTCATCTTGGAATTTCTCAAGTTGGCTCATGAAGTTCTCAACATCCAGTTTGTCAAACCTATAGATAACGTGGAGGCATATTAAAAAAATATATATAAAAAAATAAGAGAGAGGAAAGACTTATGTATAAAGACGTATACCTGATCAATAAGCCTGTCATTTTGTAATTTAACTGTGGTAACCATAGCATCCAAAGCAGCAGCCTCTTGCTCCTTGACCTTCACCGAAGTTGAAAGATCTACCACTCTCACACCCAACTCACCTTTCTCCTTCTCAAGGGCAGCATTGCGCTCCTTTAGAGACCCTATCTCATCCTAGAGAGATTTCTCAGCAGTTTCAAATTTGGAAGCCTCAGCACAGAGGCGAATGGCCTTCGCAGCCTCCGCGGCCTCCGCTTCTTTTAACAATAATTGTGCCTTTAAGTCTTTCACTTCTTCTTCCTTTACTTTCAACACTTCCGCTTGATCATCAACAATAAATTTCAACCTTCTTCTTTCTTTGATGTTTTACTCATCATGCATTCTTACCTCAGTACTCAAAGTCATCTGACGAGCAGCCCCCATATTAAACTCGGCAAAAAGTTAGTCATGCTCTATTCCACAGACAAATGCAAAGAACTTGGGGGGCGTAAACTCATCTACCATCTCACGGCAATCCCGATTGTCATCAAGACGTGACCCATTGGTTAAATTCCACCATAAAACATACACTTTTTGGAGATCAGAGTCAGGATCAATGACGGTGCAGATGTCACCAACCAAAAAATCATTACTAGTAAAGTCAGAAAAACCAATTGGGATAGATTCTGTTCCACCAACAGAAGAAGAACCAGTGGCAAACAAGGAAGGCTTCGCAACTGCTTTTTAACAACCATGGCGGCACCAGCTGTTACAGTTATAGTAGTAGCAGTTGTCATGGCAGGAGCAGAAGACCTAATAAGAGAGTCAACCTCAGTCTTTGCAATATGAGTACCGGAATGATGAGAAGAGTCCGAGGAAATGACAAACCTTTGAGGAGCAGTAACAGTTCAAAGATTAGCCCCAGCTAAAGCATCAGTATGCCTCTCATCTTCACGCTCTAGCGTGGTGGACACAAAAGACGTTACAAAAGGCAAAGAAGGAACGGGCTCACCCCTGACCGCGGCATTCTGCACAGCTCTAGCAAGTAACCGTTGGATGGCCGGCATCGATTTCCCAGCTACAGAAATCCCAACCGGAATTCCATGATCTTTCCTTAATTTTTTAGCAGGATGGGAGGGCTCATCAGAATCAACAATCATGGATTTTCGCTTCTCTTGACGCCTTAGAACCACACCCCCAATATTAGTTTCTACAACCCCGCTAACAGGCTGGATACTAACACCTTGACCACTACTTGCGGAATCACCTTGTTCTGCCTGATCATCATTACCTTCTTCATCAAAAAGCCTATCCACGCTATCCTCCAACTCACTCTCACCACGAGCTGGTGTAACTGGTAAAAATGGAACAACACGCCCTATAGTGGTATCTAAAAGCTTAGGCTCATCATCGCCACGCTGTCGCTCACCAATCCTTACCTTCGTAGGGTTGGTAGTGCGTATAAAAGTCAGCAAATCCATCTCAGCAAAAAGAATATTAAACGGTCAAAAGGTATGATAAGAAGGTAGAAAATAAACAAGACAAAACAATACAACACCCACCCTCGCCATTCTCATATAGAAACTCAAGATAAGTGTTCTCATCCAGTGTATAATAGCGGCTTATTCCCACCAAACAAAGAAATGGTTCCGGATATTTATGAAACGGAGCCGAAGAGAAGCATAATGCTCTGCGTTAAACTTATTAGACTGAGGAAACGGGTCCTTTGATACACTTTTACCCGTGTGCCATGAAAAAGAAGCAGGACAAGCAAAGGCGTCAACCCAAAAGAAGTGACCATTCTAACCTTTTAAAGAATCTAGAGCTTTTGTATAACAGACAGCGTCATGACCCGGACGCTTACTAAAAGACATCCAACCTTTATTCTTGGAATTCACGTAAAAACAACAGAACAACCCCACTGTCGGTTCACAGTCATGAACACAACACAGGATCTCAAAATGAGACACCTTATCAGCCGCAATAACAAACAGCTGGGATATATGGATGCGATAATACCTAAGCACATCAACAAGGAAAGTGGATAGAGGCAGCCTAAAGTTGGCAAATTCAAAGAACCTAGTGTATACCCCTATTTTACCAGTAGGCATTTCGTGTATTATTTGGTTACGGCTAGGCAATAGCGGGTGAACTTTATTAGGAATATGGAAATTTTTACAAAAAATATCAAGATTCTTTTTACTAAGAACAGACTTTATATCCGTAATGCTACCCATGGTAAAAGAAAACAAGAACAAGGGCCTAACCTGGAAGCCTAGGGTTCTTCAAAGGAAGTTAAAAGGGGATACGATTAAAAAGCTTGAAGAATTTTCAACAATGGCGACTGTTGTTGGAGAAGATGAAAAGGGAAACAGTGAAAATCAATTGAGTATTTATACTATCGGTATAGTAAATGCAAGACTTGTCCAGTTGTTTACACGTGGCTATGACCTCCAAAGAGATGGTCAGGATTGAAAAAAAATGTCATGATGACAGTTGAGCAAGTTGACTAAACAGTCAAATCAGTCAGAATACAAAAGGCCAAGATAAGGCAACGTAGCCCATATACCACCTAACAAAGAAACATAAACGTGGCGGAAGCGTGAGGAGTTGCGGAAGTTGAGGAATGCCAGAACCTGAGTCTAGCAATACCTACCGCATGCAACAAAGTCACACGCAATAGACAATACTAGACTGGGGGACTTGATGACGTATAATAGGTTTACCAAGCCTCTAGGCCTAAACCATATTAATTTAATAGGGTCCAGGTCCAACTAAAAGAAACCTAAAAATGATGGGCCAAGATTAAGCCCTATCTCATGCTGGCACGGCCCGGAAGAAATAAGACGGACGTAATAAACCTTCCGCGGACCAAGCAACATCCGCGGAAGGGGACCCACGTTCGCAAGACACGATTACCGCTGACCTTTATCCGATAAGGGTCCCACTTTGGCCGACTAACAAAAATGAGCAAAATATTAGGAAACCTAATATTTTGCTCACCTATAAAAAGGGGTACTCTAACACCCTACATGGTATGATTTCTGACCACATTCTATACACATACATACTCTTACATTCTCTGACAAATCATGCATACTTACTCTTACGCCGAAGTCTAATCGTGGGGTCCGTCCCCACGATAAGACTAACGGTTTATCTTTATTTGTGCAGGAAATCATCATCATCACTTGATTTAGTACAAGACCACATCCATTGTCCCAGCCCAATAACCTTTTAGATTTATTCTTTTAACTCATAACCTTTTTTGTACTAACAATATCAATATTAGCTAGAATGGTTTATAAGATAATAATAATAAAAATAATAAAAAATTAAATAAAACATATAAGACCTTGAGATCAACACTTCAATAAACTATAATGATTAACTAGGTCTCTACCCGTTCGATGGGCGGTTTTCTTAATAGCTGATTAAATTCGTAGTTAAGATTCGGTATATTATAATTATAGCAAAATGCACACACTTTGCGACGGTCAATATAAGAGGAGTCATGAAAGAATAACATGATGTTTTAGTTACGTGTTTAAGAATTCATATATGATATATATGAATCTAATAAAAAAAGTTTTAAGTTAGTACTAAGTAATTATGTGTTTAAGTAGATGCTTGCAAACAGATGTTATAAACAACTTGTTCAATTAAAAAAATGACATAATTTCTGGTTTTGTTGTAATTTATTCTAGTTTGTTAGAAATAAGTTATCATTTAAAAAACCTACTTCATGAAACCAAATGTTTTATTAATATTTTTTGAATTTTACATCTGAATTTAGAAAAAACTAACGGTTTGATGATTGGCAACTCATCACATGTGTTTTATAAAATTAGGCCTCGTATTAGTATAAATCTATACATAATAAAATAGGTTAATAAAAATCAACAATGATTAGTTCTAGATTGGTATACAACCTGAACAAATTTATGTGCATTTCATTCATGGTTAATCACGAGTTAGTTAACATATAACTCAAACCCGTAAGGTAACACTAAGAAAACATTAAAGTACCTCAAATAAAAAAACATCAAACATCCAATAAGATTAACACCAAGAAAATAGAAATGGTTCAATCATTCTTGGCAAAAAGAAAGAACGGTAAGAAAACATAAATACATAAAAGTATAATGTTTGAAGATATATTTCGCTTGTTTGGTGTCCTTCCAATGGTTACTTGATTTCTTGTTTTGTATCCTTTTTAGCTTTTCCTAAACATAATAAAAGAACTTGATAGGTTGAGTTACAAGAATAGTGAAGCTAATGAATTGCATGTGATTTAAATCGAAATACTCATCATTTTTTACGCAACTATGCCATTGAACACATTTATTACAACATGATCATCTAAAATGTGAGACACAATATTAGCATCACGAGTATAAAATGTGTTATGGTTAGTCTTTAGTAATCTAAATAACAATTGTCTTTGAACCGTGTCATGTAACTCGTACAAAATATTGTCTTTGTCGCTAGGACACTCTAGTTCTGTACCAAATACTAAAATGATAAACAATTATGATCGAATAATATATAATGCATAACACTTTTTCAATATAATTACCATAAATTTCAAGAGTGCATAAAAGGTGTTTTATGGTACCAAATTTGTTATATCTTTAGATTGTAAAAAGAAAACACTTACCGAAAGACTCGTGTCCCAATAATATCTCTATTGTATGAGATGCTTCTCAACCGGATAGTTGCGGTTTCAAAATTCTAATTATGACGTGTGAGATAATTTGTAATGTAAAGATATGAGATCACTGGTCGCCATTAAAGAACACAAATTGAAGACATGTGAGATAATTTGTAATGTAATTATTACAAACAAGGTTTGTAACCCGCGCTACGCTGCATAGCGCGGGATTATACGTCTATAACAGCGTTTACCGAGATAAGACTTTAAACGGACAAAGCTACTAATTCTCAGACTACATGATGCCTTGATGAAACAAAAAGATCACACAATTCATTTCTCTTAGCCTGGATTTTCTAACAACACCCGCAATCAAAACAAATAGTTGAAAGTACCGGACTTCCAAACACAGTACAACAGTGGAGTAAGTAGCATGAACTCATTACTCTCTGCTGCAACATTCTCCTATGGCTTAGAATAGCACCCACTATGAATGAATGAATGAAGCCTCAACTCGGTTTTTAGTGTGTCACCTGCCCAAACAAATAAGTATCATCAAAAACATTGAGGAGTTTTTTTACTGAGATTTGTAAAAGCTGCAACCAAAATCTTAAATTGACTATCACCTACATCACTAATAAGCTATTCATATATCTATGGTTAATGACAAACATAATCATGCTACTAAAATAGCTAACTTCAATATATGTATTTGTATTTGCCAAGTATTCATGCAAGTTCAATACCAATTCGATGTAACATAGTATTTTGTTTGCCCTCTTATCACCCATGCCTAACATGGCAATATCAATCTACCACTAATAATTAACTTAATATTTTGGACAGTAACAAATCAAACGATAGTATTGGTTGATAATGTTATACCAAGATTAGATGTAAATTCACTCCATTTACCTTTTCTAAAAAAACATATGTCCTTTCTTCCTAGCGGTTATGGAGATGGTTTGAAGGCAGCATCTAAGGTGAAGTCCGGATCCTCAGGTCTGGCTTCCTTGCCAAAGTAGTATTGGAAAATGCATGCTGTGTTTTCGAGTTGTTTCAATGCAGTGGGTATGTGATGGGTGTTCTTGTTGTCGGCACCACTTACAACTTCGTTGCAATTTGGGGCGAATGTGTATTCCTCGAAACTGAAGCAGGTAATGGTTGCTATGCCTGTGCCGTCATCGATGATTGCTCTGAAACAATACATGTGATATATATTCGTTTGTTAGTTGTGTTGTTGGAAACATGAAAAGTGTCGGTCACTTCCAAGTTGTAATAGTCTTAGGTCGTAATTTATGTAATGATTAGATTAGTAATCTAGTCCGGCCCAAGACCCATGGGAAGCCCACTAGAACCCATGGGCCGGCCACAATAGGAAGTATATAATCCCTCTCCAAGGCTAGGAGAGGGGATGGTTGTTCCATTTTGTTACATTTCATCATAATACACTTCATCCATTCCATCCATTCTCTATCTCTAACATCACAACCCATATCTCACTCTTGTTCTTGGTTTGATCATAAGATTACATGTTTCTACATGTGTTGATCTGTTTTCAGTGTTTGTTGCTTTGTACAACTGTAACTGAGGCAAGAAACTGTAACGAACCTCTTTGATTAAGTTTAAAAGGCAATCCAACATGTCCCTTTATCAGTTTACCTTTATTTCTCAATATAAACTACTTGCTAAAAGAATATATATAAAAACAAATGTGTATACTTTTGCTTTGATAAAAATATTATGTGTTAAAATATATATGCTGCAACATTTTTAGCAACTGAGGCAAGAAACTTCTTTCATTAAGTTTAAAAGGCAACACAACATGTCCCTTTATGAGCTTTTCTTTATTTCTCAATATAAAAGTTTTGCTTTGAGAAAATAGTCTGTTAAAATATATATGCTGCAATATTTTATATGTTTGTGAATTAAGCTAGTTGACATGGTAAATGGATATCATTAATCTTAAATTATTTTTCACTCATCAAGAAGTATTTTTTTTTCCGACACCCTATGGCTTCCGACTGTAGTATCTTTCAGAAATAGTACTCAACTGACAACAAAAACTTGCTAGGAAAGCCACATGGCATCAAAAACTTGCATCTTGATATTGCTTCTTCATTGCATTTAAAAAACTCTGTTACAACCAATTTGACCCATTACTTATGAAATATTTGTTGAATTGACCAATTTATATGTAAACATAAGCTTAAAAAGAGTAATGAATGAAAGACAACGGAAAAACATGTAAACTCTGGCTCATGTGAAAATGGGTTAACTTGGGTTATTTTTAACGCCAACTGGTCAAATGTAAGAACCTGGAAGCTTAAATGGGGGGTTGAAAGCAGCTCAAAGTTTTGTTTGAATGTTTCAAACTTCTAAACCGGCATACAAACAATCAAATACTATTTTGTTAAAATATACTCTACCCATCCGGTTTATGTTTTAGCTATCATAAATGCATGTCTTGTCGTAAAAAGGGTCGGCCTTGACCTGAAACGACCAATTTCAATAAGCATTTTTTACAGTATCCAAAAATCGTGGTTAGATTAGGTGAAGTCATGTCTCGTATTAACAATTACGCTATATTTAACTACATTAGGCTGACAAAATTGTTGCAGATGCTTAGTAAGATACCACTTACCGGTGATGGTTTTGATAGAAGTTATCAAGCTGATGATAAACAAAGATGGGGGCGTTCATTGTATTTGGCACCTGCACATGAAGAAGAAAGTGACTTTATTAAAGCTTTAATAGTAGATGTGGAATGACGGGCGGGTTGATTAAGACATCAACTTTAGTATGGATCACAACTGGCTAAAGCACATATACTTTTTTACAACTTTATAATCTATTGAAATAATCAATGTTTTACTCATGATTACAAAGACAATAATGTGTAATATAATTCTAAACTATTGAATTAAAGGATTTAGGAGTTTGTGCTCATAAAAAATACAGTTTGGGTGGACTTTCAAACAATGTCAAACTTATGAAAGGCGAACATACCATGATACGTCCAAAAGAGCAAGGATGTGTGTGTGTGTGTTTTTTTGGGGGGGGGGGGCATATCACAATTCTTCCTGGAGGAGGGTTGGTTTGCCCAGGTGACTGAGGAGCAAACAACATGCTGTAAACTTTAAAACCATGACCAAAACAAAAGAAATATGCACACACATAAATTAATTCTTCTTTTAACCATAAGCCATTTTGACATGTTTACCTACATTGCTAACCCTCCCCTTCTACTGACAATGGTAAGAGTCATATGATGCATTCACATAAGTCAATTAGAGATGTTTGAAATACCTGTTGGTGTATACATGGAGATTGATAGTACAAAGGATATACATGTATGTAGTATTGCGAGCTATTTATTGCGTGTGCAAGAACGGAAAATGAGCCATCGACTTCTTGGATGTTGCGGGTTTTAGATAGTCATCGTGTGGTCACGATCTTGTCCTGCATCAATGCAAGGAGTACAACGAATACAAAAATTAAGTTTTTGTCAAATAATCAAAAAATGCAAAACGATGGTACCATACTTACGTTGAAGTGCAGGTCGCCACTGTCAATTGTTTGCATTCATAGAAATCATGCCTACGCCGATGCATTTACAAAAGTCAATCAAACATGTTTAAAATAACTGATAATGTAAACATAGAGATTGATAGCACAAAAGATACATATGTATGTCATGTTGCGCTATTTATTGCCTGTGTAGGAATAACATATAGGCAATCGGCTTCTTGTCTGTTCTTGATATGATGAAGTCATTGTGTGGTCACGATCTTAACCTGCAAAAATGCGAGGAGTACAGTAAATACTACCTAGAATACATAAATTACTGCTGGAAAATAAAAGGGCGCTTATGATGCTCATACTAACACCACAATAGACTGAGTATGCATTTGTAAGCCATGAAAATTGAACTCAGTATGAGCCTTTCGTTCCACCAAACTTGGAAAGGTGGCACGCTCATACGACGTTGTCCCTGAACAACATTATTCCAAATAAAATAAGATTAAAACAAATCCGTCCTGGACTTGAACTTGAAGAAGATGCACTAATAGTCCTCGCCAATCTCCCATTTAGCAATGACCTCTGAAACACGTCAACGAACACAGTAACGATGAGCACATGTGACATTGAATAACCGAATACATCAGAAAGCTAATCAGACTCATTTCAGAAAGCTAATTGGACTCTAAAACCAACGATGCAAATTAGATTTTTTTCTACATTGAATCTAAGGTTAATATTTGCATTTAACCTAAAGAAGAATATCAATGATACGGTGAATGTACACAAACAACGGGTTTGGGCCACTCATCATCTAGGCTTCCCATAAACAAAAAAGCAACATTAAAACAATAAAAGACTAAAACCTATTTCACCCTCAATCTCGTATGGAGGTCCGACATACTCTCTTAAGCGCACCTCGCACTCGAACACCACCCGCCTTCACCGACCTGAACACGAAAACTACAAAAAAATCACCAAACAATCCAAATAAGCAGTTTTATATCTCATAAGCCAAAAAATAAGCTTAAACAAACAACGCCTTATATTTTAACATTTAGTCCAAAATCCCTTAATCATACAAAGTAACATTTTCGCACTAACAAATCAATTTCTCAACAAAAACCACTGATGGCACAACAACGACATGCAACACATCACCAACATATCACCAAAAATGCCCAGTAAAAACAAAAACAAAATTAAGACGAAAAACGCACCTTTATTCCCTACTCTTCCGTTATTGCTCCTGAGAAGCTGCTATCTGCGAAACCCCCAAAATTATGACAAACCCCTAATTTAAATAATCCTCAAAAATGAGACTGAATTTGGTATAAAAAATTTAGTACCTTTTTTTGTATTTATCAATAATAAGCTATAAGCCTACTATCTAAACACTAAGGGGTGTTTGTTTTGGCTTATATAGCCAGCTTACGGCTTATTTGGTTTTGGGCGTATGTTTCATAAGTCTACTTTTTGTGGTTGATTTTGAAACTTGGCGGCTTATATAAGCTGATTATGACATAATGAATTTATATAAGCCGAAAAGTTTCAAATAAGCCACAAAAGTGAGCTTATAAAGCATAAGCCTAAACTCAAATAAGCCATACGCCTACTACGTAAGCCATATGACTACTTAAAAAGCTACAATTTACACCTAGAAACTACAAATTCAAACACACTGATTTGGTTCCCCTTATATCTTTTAAACCTTCACCCCCATGAGACACCTTCATCCGAGCAACCACAATGCTTAACCACCATCTCCACTGCTTCACCATCACCACTCACCACCAATTCAACTAAACCCTAAACCACCACTTGAAAAGAAACAATTGTAAACTAAATTAAAATAACACATACCTTTAATCTCAGATACAGATGCTAATAAAAAAGTTTAACCAAGAACAATCAGAATCAAGATTTACCTATATCTCACAAATTTTACATTGCAAGTAAAATTAACTTTAATCCTGAAGGCGCCTCTATAACCATCAAAACCCTAACATACTTGCACATAACCAACCAATATCATTTTTCGAACATACATGAACAATGGTATGTGATGAAGATGAATGATAAGTGGAGAGGAAAAACCTAGAATAAACCACAGAGATGGATACTCAATCATTCTTCAATTAACTATAAAATGAGATGGGGTGTTCATCAGGATTTC
>BQNB010119741.1:0-16823 GCA_026074375.1 Tanacetum coccineum
CGCGCGTTGCCGCGAGGCATAATTTTTCGCGAATATGTTTTCAATGAATATTGAGTGGAAACTGGCTTGTATTTTTGTGCGATTTGATAACATATCTCGCGCGTTGCCGCGAGGCATAATTTTTCGCGAATATGTTTTCAATGAATATTGAGTGGAAACTGGCTTGTATGCAACAACGTTGCCGCAGGGCATAATTTATCGCGAATCTGTTTCGAATGAATATTAAGTGGAAATCTGTCCACGCGTTGCGGTATGCAACACATGTTTTTTATTTCGCTGACCATTTTTTTTAAATCACAGAATATTAAACTTCAAACATTTTTCTATAAAATCGTGCGTATGTCAAAATCATTGCAATATTGGCCCCGCTTTGTTCGCAATTCGTAAAAATTTTCGCGGATTTTTTTTATCCGAATGAATCGGTAGATATGTGTTATTTATTTGATAAATAAAGTTTATTATATTAAAAAGTCGTAAATAGTTAAAAGTTGAAGGTACGTTTTGTAAATTTTCTTTCTTATCTTATTTATATTAAACTTCAACATTTTTATAAAATTGTGGGTATGTCGGAAGCATTGTAATATTAGGCTCGTTTTGTTCGCAATTCAGAGATTTTTTCGCGGGTATTTTTTGATCAGAATGAGTCGGTAGATATGTGGTAGGAAAAGTTTTTTTTTAAAGTTGGGTCATTATTGGGATAAAGTTTTTCGTCGGCGTAAAACGTCGTCGTTTTGTTCTATATTTTTTAAATTTATTTTATAGACTTCAACATTTTTTTATAAAATCGTACGTATGTCACAAGCATTTTAATATTGGACTCGTTTTGTTCGCAATTCAAAGATATTTTCGCAGGTATTTTTTTATCTGAATGAACCGGTAGATAAATCGTAAATAGTTAAAAGTTGAGGGTACGTTTTGTAAATTTTTATATTTTTTTATATTTATGTTAAACTTAACATTTTTTATAAAATCGTGCGTATGTCGGAAGCATTGCAATATTGGGATCGTTTTGTTCGCAATTGGAAGATCTTTCCGTCGGTATTTTTTTTATCTGAATGAATCGGTAGATGTGTGTTATATATTTGATAAATAAAGTTTATTATATAAAAAAGTCGTAAATAGTTAAAAGTTAAGGGTTCATTTTGTAAATATTCTTTTTTTTCTCTATTTTGCCGATCTATTTTCTTTTTCTACTGGCGCTTTGGGCTAATGGGCCTGTTGGGCTGTCATGGTTAGTTGGTGTAAATTGTAAAACGACGTCGAAACGACGTCGTTTTTTTCCATCCATAGTATATGTATATAATTCAATGGCTTCATTTATTATGCTAATATGGTTGAATATTATTTGTTTGTACTTTGTGGGGTTATTTGTGTCAAGAGTTACTGATGACCTGGTTGCTCTTATATCTTTATGTCTTCAAGTCGTCATGTATTTATTTGAGTCATTGATAGTTACTGAATTTTTAACATTTTTGACTGTGGATCATCCATCGTGGTAAGCTTCCTGTGAGGGAATATCTGACGTTAAGCAGAATGAGACTTGGGATTTATTTCAACACTTGTTAATAGAAGTATTCTGGTTTGTTTTAGTAGCGTACACCATGGTGCTCATTTCCTTTATAAATGCTCTCAGTTTGGTGCTTGAAATGGCTATATTCTGTACAACTATTAACGTGTTAGCTTTTGCTGAGACCTACAATTTCGTTATTTAAATAGGAATTTATTGTGCAGGTTCACAGCAACTGGGGATTGTCTGGAATAATATAACTCATAACTGGATGTTCCTGTTCGGGTGAGACATAATAGAAGAACTTGGTTGGACACAAATTCAGGGTACTGTTTATCAATGCACACTAATCAGACGAGCTCGTATTGGCTGCACCGTATGAAGAAGTTCCTTTGCATCTGATCACCCACTAAGGTATGTGAGAGTATTCTACAGTAAATATAAGATCATGACATTATAAGCATGCGTAAATATAGTAAGGAAATACATGTTGTCTTAACTCTTTATGCACTTGCTTGCTCTCTCTTGTTATCTTTCTTCAGCCATCGTGATCTTCATTACTCTACTGAGTAATAATATATTGTGGCGGCAGATAAACTTCTACTTGGATGGGCAAATGAAGTATATTTAAACAGATCTGTTGAGAAATGTAAAAAAATCTGGGCTGTTATTTCTTCGGAGGCTTATAGTGCCATTCTGGTTTGCTGTACCCTTAGGAAGGATATAGGACAGTTTTAGGCCCTAACCTTCACGGATTGTTATGACATAATCGCAGAAATTTTAAAGCATCATTTAATTTAAGGTGTTTAATCAATATTGACTCTTTTGTGTCAGCTGTTAAGTAAAAAGTACAGTATAACCCTTTTTTTGTGAAGATATGTAAGATGGAACTCAGACCTAAAAGCCAACTATTCGTAAGTTCTGTATACTGGCAGCGAATAGTAGTTATGGATGGATTGTGTACTGTTAGATGAAAACCAAACAGGTATATGCTGTGGTGTCTGGCAATGTTGAGTCATTAGCAGAAATGTCACTGTTCCCCTTGTAGTTACATGGGATGGTTCAGTTCGGTATATGGATGAGTTCTCCAGTGAGTTCATGGTCCTATCACTATTCTGCCAATCCTAAAAATCACCAGTAGAAATTTTTGCCAATGGCGAATTGCTCAGAATGCGTTTTTTTGGGCAGTTTTTTTAATGTTTTTCTACGCACTCAAATTGTAAAAATCATTAGATCCAGGTTTTTGACACTTCGTCATGGCAGTGGGGACTCATTGTCCAGGCCCTTTTTTGCTTGCAACAGTCACTTTTTTCTTCTAGCACTTGAAAAACACGTTACTAAAAGACAGTAACTTTGGGGTAAGCGTGTTTGAATCTCGACCGGGCATATTCATAAGCATATTCTATTTGCATATTTTGGGGATGTACATTCATTAGAATGGAACCCTGGCATTTGATTATAATCTGAGAACATCTAGCTTTTGCCAGGTGAACATGACAATCATGACAGCAAACTTCCAAATCTCTTTAAATTCGAAGCTACTTCAAATCTTTTGGCTGGTCTTTTTCTGGTGATATGATGGCCGAAGCTTGTTGGTCTCAGTCTGTCAGACTTAGGGTATTGTTCTTGAGCTTGTATCTGCTGCAATGTTTGAAGAAGTCACGTTACATGGCCTTTGATGACTATCAAGGTACGTGAGAGTAACCTCCAGTTAATTTAATATTATATCATCATGTATGTATATATAGAAAGAAATATGCGTCTCTATGGTATTCTCACTTTCTCCAGACATGGTGTTTTTTCAGTAGTCAATTCTATGTATATATGTCTTCTTTTACATGTTATCATTCCCAAAGTGGTTATGGTTTATCGAACGTACTTATCGTTGTGCATAAACCATAACCACTTTGAGTCATTCTGCCGATCCTGAAAGTACTTTTGGATATACGTAAACCATAACCGCTTAAGTCATTCTGCTGATCGTGGAACCATGTCATTGGAAGCGAAACAGGTACATGTTGATTCATTCTGCCAAACCTGAAAACTGTCGGCCCAGAATTCGTATTTTCCAGTTAAGTTATTATGATAGTTTTTCTACTATTCATGTGTTATATCCATAGTCACATGGAACGGGGATTGCTTCGGTACGGGATCGCGATTCGCTATTTCTCAAAATCCGGTACGACGGGGTAGGCTCATTCCGGTTCACTTCGGTTCGGTGTACCATACATTTCGGTTCGGTGTACCAAATATTTTGGCAATATTGTTTATCATTATTATTATTCATCACAAATTCACAAGTGCTTTATTGTAGTTTTAACAAACACATGGGCTTTGGTACTAGCTAAAAAAAAATAAAGTATAAAAGTACAAAAGAAATATTTTTAAATCATTTTGTTAATGTACGACGTGGGTTTGCAATACAAAAAAACAACTCAATCACTTTTGTATACTATTCTTTTTCATCTCCTTTTCATCTACTGTTCTTTAATGGCTTTTCCTCATCTCAACAAATAAAACCAGATCTACGTTTTGAAAAGGCCTAGAACGCATAATTTGAAGGAAAAACATTTTTGCAAAGTTCGGAACTTCACATTAACAATTAACCACTTACCATTGTACTTCAAACTTCCCATTTTAACACAATCGTTATTACATAGTAATCACAAACGCGTTTTCGAGGGCCGATAAATCGTCCGATTTGCAAATTGTTGGTATCGCTATTCTGCTAATTATTGGGTCGTCGATTGTGTGATGGGGAACGAGATGGGGAACGATTCGTGTTCGCGATCCACGGCGATCAGAACGCTTCCGTTTTCCGCATTGGAAAAATGCGTTCTTCGTAACCAGACGAAAATCGACAAAGTGTTTGGCGATCCCTGTGACTATGGTTATATCATTGTTTTTTACCCGTCTTATGGTGGCAAGAGCTGACTGGCCACCTTATTATGTTCAAAATATTCCTTTTTCTCCATTGATGCTCGAAAACGATGCTGCAAACACAACCGAAGGTGGGGATGTAAACGGATCATGAACATTACTTTCAAGTATAAAATTAACAGAAGATGTTGAATAGGGTCATCAATCATCATGTGAGTCGATAATAGTTTTTTTGCATAATTCAAAAATTCGACACACATGACATCAACAAAAGTGACTTTGGACGTTTGGGTCATTGCAAAAGTAGTAGGCCATCAAACATGTCCCCCATTCATATTTACCTTGGTAAAACTAGGGATGTTCGTTAAAAAATCAAACCGAGTTAAATATCTGGTTTTTAGTATGGTTTTGGCTATATGAATCGAAAACGGATTTCATATTTTTTATATTTGTATATATAAAGAGTATTAAAATTTTATCATAGTATAAAAAAAACTTTTTAAGCTGTGGGGGAGAATTGGGGTAATTTATTTATTTATTTTTGCTAAAAATTTATACAATTAAATTTTGAAAAAATATAAATGATGTAATTAGCGTTATTCATGTCTACCCGAAAATCAAATCGAATTTAAATTCGATTCGATTAGATATAATTTGAATTCCATTCGGTTTTATAGAAAAAATTTATAACCGAATTAACTGGAATAAAACGAACAACTCGGTAACCGAACCGATGAACGCCCTAGGTAAAAACACGAGTAATGTCACTTTCTTAATTTTAATACTTGTTGGTGGCGGCTATTGGATTAAAGTTACAGAAATAATCCTTTAAGTTTAAGTAATTTAAAATAAGTTTGAATAAAGGGATGCAAATGTCAACAAAAACCTGTATGTGATTAAATGAAAATGTAGTGATGTACTCTTCTTGTTGTTCTAGCTACTTGATGTCTGTTTCGGGCCATTTGTCGGTAGCCGCGGATTTGATCTTCTTGAGTTGGAAGTTCTGTTTGTGTTTATGTCACCGAAAACCAAAGATTCAAGCGAGTAAATCGCAAAAGCCGTGCTTATAGTTTGGTCATATAGTAGTGGTATCGCAAAAGCCGTGCTTATAGTTTGGTCATATAGTAGTGGTTTGTGTTGGTTTTCGGGTCTTGATAATCAAAGATTGCCCGGATAAATTCTTGAATCGTGTATAATTCACTTTTCTAATACAATATTTCGACCTTATTCGGTGCCTTGGGTTACACGAAATTCGTATTGGGATAAGACAAGAACACACTCTAATTCTAAGCACAAAAAAGAGAGCAAAACATTGAATAATTTGTTGTTGATATGAAGATGTTCATCTTAGAAGACAAAATTGTGTTTATATGCATATATAAACTTAATGAAGGTTGAAGGAAAAATGTATGACTTTTAATGAAAAGTCACACCCTTTGGTGAAAAGTTAACACATCCTTTAAATGTTTCAGCAACAGTTTTGTAATAACCTAAGACATGTGTATATGGACAATTTAGTGACACACGAATTTTGTCGCTATGACACAAATTCTGTCACAAAATTTCCTTTGAATTACATTAACAACCTTTTCCATTTTTCGTACCCGAAATTAAGTTAACTAGTTTATACAAGCGTGCACTTCGCACCTCCGAACTCATATTATAACGTAACTTGAAATCCATTTGGTCTCGGGTAAATCACCATTACAAAAAATGCTAGATGACACTAAAATCACCAACAGTTTGGCCCTATAGGGTGCACGTAATAAAATTTCGAAAGCTCAAATGTAGTTTATGCGGAGAATTTTGGTATAAGATAATCGTCTTTGTAACGATTGCATTTGCATTTGCATTGTTTTTTTTAAAGGAAATGCGGTTGCAATTTCAAGGTTGTAAATATCAAGCTTGTATTTTAGTCAAATTATAAGATAATCGTCTAAACATAAGAATCTTATGGTCTTAACAAACACGGTTCAATAGAATTGTAAGACTCTCGTAATGCATCGGTCGTACTTGTGGTCGACCTCCAAGAAAAAGAACTCAGTGACCGAGTTGTGTGAGATGTTTGTGTGTGGGGGTGTTGATATTGTAGAGTATATACTGGTGGTGTCTTTAATGTCTTTATTACATTAAGCTAATTATGAAGTTGTTATAAGAAAAGAGTCGATAGTGATTGCCTAATATCTTACATGTATCTTCTATATAATTTATACTATCCTAGATTTTAAGTTAGAAATTACCCTATTGACGCATTTATACAAAAACGAAACTTTCCATGTTAGAAAATTTTTACAGCCTAGTTTAGGAGGTTTAACTAGAAGTAAAAAAAAAAAGAAGTGACAACTAAAATATAGTATAGGGACGATTGTGTAATTTAGGAACACGTGTACTAGAGAGTGATGAAGATACTATTTGTGGGCCCCACCTCCTCTCCTAGTCTTTATCCTTATCCATATCAATTTTCTTTATTTCCAATCCTATTTTTCTTATTCCACACTTCCTCATTGTTGACAACATTTGTTTCCTAGTGCCAAACAATGAGCCACGACCCCATACAATGAGTAAATTCCAATGTTTTAAAAACCGGATTTTAAATTGATCTGGCCGAACTATCGAATCACGGTTCAATTAGGTTTTCCGGCCAAAACCGACTTCCGATCACTTGACCGGTTTACGATTCAACCGGTTTAACCGGCCGGGTCAACCCAGGTTTTAAAACATTAGTAAATTCGACTTTGATGTTTGCTCTTCATATTTCATGAAATACTTTTAGCAGTAAATCGAGATGAGTTGATTTTTACTAAATTAAGTGGTTTAAGTTATTTTGTTTTTTAATTATTGTTTATTATTTCATTCGTTTTATTTTTGTTGTTCTCATTTGATTTTTTAAAGTTTTTCTTTTCAACTTTGATCTTTAATATTTTTATTTTTGTTATATAATACTTGATGCAAAATATATGAATGAATTAATTTTTAAATGTATTTTCATTAGTATATTTTCATAAAGTATTATATAACACAAACAAAAAATATTAAGATCAAGTTGAAAAGAAAAACTTCAAAAAGTCAAATGAGGACCATAAAAGTGAGACGGGGGTAGTAAAAAAGAAAGTGTTATGAATCTTTTATTAGCGAGAATAAATGTCTTAAAAGTCGTATTTCATTCAATTAAGAAAGAAACAAGAAGAAAAATATACACATTTGGTTTAGAATATACGAGTAGTGATATGTATGTCTAAAAGAAAATTTGAAAATTTTACTTGAAAACGATATTGAAATTATTTCTACTTAGTTGATGGGAGGTGATTTGCACACTCATTTAATTGATTAAGACACTTAAAAATATGATGACTTGACACTTATACTTTTAGATCACTTTTACTCGTATTAATTCTTACAAGAGCATAAATGTCAAGTTATCATATTTTTTAGTGTCCCAATCAAAACAAGGAGTGTGCAAATTACCTCTCTTAGTTTATGCATTTTACATTTTTTTCTCTCTTAATCAAATTTATAAATAATGTGGTGAAGGCATGATCAAGTCTCACATCTTGAAAGTTATGACAGTCATGATGTTTTTAAAACGTGACATGAATTGACACAAAATATCAAAATATTTATATTATTTTTTATAGGTGCTACTATAAAGATCCTTTCTGGCCCACCGAAAGTAAATATGTTTTGTACTCTATCCGTTACAAATTAATAGTCACTTTTTTCATTTTGGTTTGTCCCAAAATTATTGTCTCCTTCCAAATATAGTTGTGAGTAATGTAGCAAGTTTATCATATTACCCTTAATGATACTAGAAATTACAAACTTTATTCAAAGCTTTAATTAATTATATAAGGGTAAAACTGTCATTCTGCAAAAAAGTAAGAGAGAGAATGCAATAATGATTATGTTTTCTTAAATTGTGTGTTTTTTGTCGGGAGACAATTAATTTGGGACAGAGGGATTAATTTATATCTTTTTTGTCTCCAAGTTTATAGTTCTACACATTTTTTTATCGGTTTCTGTTCCGTACTTTTTGTCAGTTTAATGCTTTTGATTTGTTAAACTTTATAATTTTTATTCCGCATTTTCCGTTTTAAATTTTTATGCTATAAAAAAAAAAAAAAACCAAAAGGGTACAAATGATATTTTTAAAAAAGTATTTATATCTTATCCCATATATTATATATATCGAGTTAAAAAAAATGTTATACATAATAATTAAAGTTAAATAATTATTTTTTCATGTAAAGCAACACCTTTATATAACGACAAATGAATATTGACACAAGGATGTTATTTGGTGAGTGGAAAAAGCAAGACACCTAAAACTAGCTAACCAGAGTTAAAAAGGTAACCATAGATGAGTCTAGAAGCCATAAGATATTTTAGCACTCACTCGATCATGCTCTATATATTGTCACTCTTAGTAGCTGCTAAATATATAGATCATCAATCAATCAGTTAAAAAAAGTAAGTAAAAAATAATGGAGTTTTGGGATGAAGTTGTTGCTGGACCTCAACCACAACGTGGTCTCGGCAAACTTCGCAAAGTCACCATGCCCGATAAAGGTACTTAACTTATCAATATTTACGTAGAGATGGTTTTTGTCACATAATTTTATACTTTGTGTTGTAATAAACGTTGTATTTATGCTTCGTTTTAGCTAACTTACGATAGATTCAAAGACATGTGATAAGTCGATGATCATAGTGAAATATACCCAGTACTGTAGTAAATATTCATGAAAGTGTGGTATTAGATCTGACTTGTAAGTTTGTGTGTGACATACATATATGTAGGTGAAGGAAGCAGTAAGTTTCAAAAGTCACTAACGATGCCGACAACTCCAACGACACCAGGAACTCCGACAACACCATCACCAACGTCGGTACGTAAAGATAACGTGTGGAGGAGTGTTTTTAATCCTGGTAGTAACTTGGCTACCAAAGGTGTTGGATCTAACTACTTTGATAAACCTACCAATGTTGGATCTCCCACTGTCTACGACTGGTAATTTTTTTTACTCATTTACTTTTAACCTTTCATTAATATATATCAACAATTAACTCATGAGACAAACTTATGTGTAACCTTTTGAAAAGAGTCTGTGTGTCGTTGGTTTAAATCTCGTGGATTAGTTTGGCCAAAAAGCGAGAAGTCATAGGTTTGAGTTTGTGTGACACTCTGTGACGGTAGGTTCAAACCTCGTGGATTAGTATAATTACCTAAAAAAACTGATGTCCAAAGAGAATCTTCTGTTTGCGTGTGTCCTAGTTTTGCTAAACTCCGTAGATTAGTCGGTCAAAACGATCGAGGAAAGATCATATATGATACTTTACTAGTATTATTGTTAAGGACAAGTTCATATAAAATGACGAGTAATGTTCTCTCACAATTACAAATGACCCATATAAACAATTATTGGTGAAGTTCATATGAACTTAAGAGGATCTCAATCCTTAACGATAGTCTTATAGTTAAATGTTAAGAGGATCTCATTCCTTAACGATAGTCTTATAGTTAAATGTTTATTTTGTTCATTTCTTCATGACAGGACAAAAGTATATTGTTTACCTTATCTTATGAGTAAACAAGTGATATTACAAAGAGATTAGATATTGTTGAATGCAAGTCATAGTTTAAATATCGTCACATAATGTAATGTTTAGTTTATTTGTGTTTTGTTTGTACCACGTATAGGCTCTACAGTGGGGACACAAGGAGCAAACATCGTTAAACAAGTTGCTAAAACTCACTAGAGAGTCACGATTCACGAATGTATGTAAATATCTCGTACTTGTTGTTGTTGTTTGTTTTGTAACTCGATCTTCGAAGTTGTTTCGTTTAAAAGAAGTAAAGAGTGCGTATGCTTGATCATCATCTGATAATTAAGCTATGTAAAAGTAATCTTGTAAGTGTTAGTGTTTAATTACTTTTTTGTTACTAGTACTATTCTGTTTTTATTAATATTATCATGTTTTGATGTTCTATCTTTTGTTGATTTATTGGTTTGGACAATAATTACGATATATATTACCCCACATTTGAGATTTTAGTAATTAGAAAGTGACTCATGATAGTAACTTATGAGTACTAAATTATTTATCTAAATTAAGCTTAATTTTTCTTTGATATGACCCAAGGAAAGTGATTCTATATTAAAATATCTACCGATGCTGACATTTCACTTGCGGTAAAATGTGTATTGCAAATTAGCAATCAACAAATTATTACGTGTAATTAAAAAAAAAAAGGAAAAGACAAAATCCTAGAAGAGTTATACAAATTAGCAAGTTACTAGTCTGAATGAGTGTGTTTGGTATGCGACTGGTACAACTCTTTACATGTGAGTTAGATGTGGCACAGGTCACACTCGATCTTGAAATACCCAAAGGATGAGGGTTCTTTTTGCTTTTTTGCTCTAAAAAATTGGGGTTTTTTCGAGTTGTCCGATGCGACTTATGCAACTTTCAAAATGTTTACAAAATGCCCCTATCTCACGATGATTGAATGTACTTTTAAAGTACGTAAGATTGTATCAGTGACTTTTATGCGACTTCAATAGTACCTTTTATGTAGGGGTGAGCATCGGGTCAGATCCGAACCGATAAAAACCGACCCGAAACCGATTTAAGGAATTTTCAAACCGAGAACCGAACCGATAAAATCGTATATAAACCGAAAGCGAACCGAATATTCTCGGTTCGGCTTGGTTTGGTTTGGTTTAGTAGTTCAAACCGACTAAATGTCGGGTTTGAGCCGAGCCGAACCGAAACCGAACCGAAAACGCCTAAACCGAAATACTAATCCAAAACCGAAAACCGAACCGAATACGCTCGGTTCGGCTCGGTTTGTCGGGTCGGTTTTCGGTTCACTTTGCTCAGTCCTACTTTTATGCGACTTGTATTTGATTTTGTATTTTGTGCAATAGTAAGTACAATATAAAAATATTTTTTATCTCTCTGATAATTAATTTTTATGCGGCACATTTTAACTTTAAATCTTTAATTGTCTTATTTGTTTGCTTGCTTTTAGTTGCTTTTGTGTTTAATTTTTTAGAAGTAGAATCAAAATTCAAAATATTTGATATTCAAGCATCAAACAAAATACTTTTGTGAAATTTAAATTCACTTCTCGTCGGGATACGACACTCAGGAAATATACTATTATTTGTCCTCAAACAATTTTATATTTAACGGGAAACTTACTATACTATAATTAGTTTGAGATATTTAGGATATATATATAACGAGTTGGAATTTAACCCGCGCGTTGCCGCGGGAGTTAAGTTTTTTGCATTGTTGTTGTGCAAGTTTCGGTTTGGTAAATATCAATATTGGTCTCATTTTATTCGTGGTTCAGAAGCATTTATGTCCGTATATTTTTTATTTAAAAAATTTATGTAAAAAAGTTGCGAATAAAAGAAACTTGAGGAGCCTTTTTTATTTTATTTTTTTAAAATTTATGTAAAAAAGTCGTAAACAGTTAAAAGTTGAGGGTCCGTTTTGTAATTTTTTTTATAGTTTTGACCCAATTTTGGGCTAGTTTTTGGGCCGGTACAGTATATTTTTTATTTAAAAAATTTATGTAAAAAAGTCGTAAACAGTTAAAAGTTGAGGGTCCGTTTTGTAATTTTTCTTTTTTTTTAGTTTGGGCCAAAATTTGGGTTTTTTTTTGGGCCGGTACTGTAGCACTGTAGCAAGCACTGTAGCTGCTACAGTGCCACCGACCATTTGAGAAATGTAATATAGAGTAACAAGTACAATATAAAAATATTTTTTTATCTCAATATTATGCAACTTGTACTCTATGATAATTAATTTTTATGCGGCTGTTTAGTTTTAATTGTAACTTTTTTTTAAATTGTTTTTTTTAATTGTACTTACCTAGGTATGCGTGCAAACACACATAAGTACGCGAACACACACACACTAACACATTCGTATCCCACAAAACACATACAAACACATTCATAATCTACAAACCTCTCAAATTATAAACCACAGTTCAATCCCAATTACAGTTCTAGATTTAGAATTTAAATCTTCATCAAACTCATGTCAATTGATGGGTTAAGGATCTAAATATTTGTTCATCAAATGCTCTTCAAACCAATTGTTGGGTTAGGGCTCATTTTTGTTGAAGTCATTGTTATCTCAATTGATGGGTTAGGGATCTAATATTGTTTAACCAGGATCTAATATTGTTCAACCATCGTTTTTCAAACCATGTTGTGGGCTAGGGTAATTTTTTTTATATGTTAACCTTATTTAATTGCTCTTTGTTTGCTCTGTGTTTGGGAAGTGTTATAATAAATCTGATTTAACAGTAGTTGTATTGGGTAGTTTAAAATCTTATGCTGCGACTTGTAAAGGAGACCATAAATTTTATTAAATTGCCCCGAGTTAGTATTGAATTATGACATGATCCAAAATTCACTGTGTTGGTAATATTTTATTGGAATATTAATTTTTTAAGTTAAGAGTTTTTCAACTTGTGTGTGTATGCAATTGGTCAGTATAGTTAATTTTGAATTGACAATAGTAGTATTGGGTTGGTTTAAATCTTATGCGACTTGTAAATCCCTTATAAAGTTCATTTAATTGCTCTGAGTTTGTATTGAAGTATGACATGACCCGAAATCAACTATGTGTATGCAATGGGTTCACATAGTTAAATTTTAGAATTCACAGAATGTTTGGGTTAGGTCTAAGAATTAATATTTAGTGTAACCACATTGACATATTAAGTACATTTGTTTAGGTTCAATTAGTGCATTTTTTTAGGTAATTTTTTTAATGTAATATTCTTACAAGAACTGTTATGTGTAAATCCATTTGTTAGTGAATGACAAAAAAACTTAACCACATTGTTGTGACAAAACATATGAGTTTTGTCTGAGTTATATTTGTGTATTTTTATGACATAAAAAATATAACAATATTGCCGTGTAATATGCTGAAAAAAGTAGTTAACAACACTTGTGTATGCTAACCACATTGAAGTATAACATGTCTAGCTTAGTGGTATTTGTGTAGTTTAATGACATAATAATACAACAACACCTCTCATGAAATATGCTGGTAACCAAGCAAGACTTAAATGGACTATTTTTTCAAATTGGGCATTCTAAATCCTTCTTGTACTTGCTAATTTTCCAACCACATTGACATGACAGTCATTAATTGTTATTATTTTTGTTTAATATTAACTTTCCTTCTATTTAAGAGTTGCATATCTTGTAGTTTATCATACCACAAACAACCATCCTTTCTCAAAATTGCCCACTGTAAACCAAAAGAATTTTCTAACAAAAATGGCTAATCTTTTAGAACTTTCCACCATTGCAAATAGCAGTGACCTCAAGGACATGATGGTTGTCATATTTGAAAGTGAGAATCAAAAAGACTTTATCCTTACTAATAATATGAACATAGTTGCTGAGACGTTGGTTACACGTGTTAGGGAGAGGAGTCAACTGATTGGTGAGCTTGATAACTGTCTTGGTAGTACAGTTGCTTTTGAGAGTGCTAAGTTGTTAAGGGAAATCAATGAGGCTGATCTCGCCAAAGCAAGGGCTTTTATGACTGCCATAAGTCAGATCCAAATCAAGGTCCTCAAAAACATTTCCTTTTTGGTTCAGATGCGCTCTAAGTGATTTGTTGTGCTGCCTAGCTATGGTGTTATGTGCTCTCTTTGTAAGCTTCTGTCATGTTGTAGTGTTTAAGTTTCCTTGTCTTATCTTGAATCGATGTTGTTGGTTAATGTGGTGTCAGTCCATGTACGCATCCTAATGTTGTCTTATGTATAATTATCGTTGTCTTATGTGAGTCCATGTATATCGGTCCATGTATGTCAGTCCATGTATGAATCCTTCGTAATGAATGGGAATGTTATGTTTAAAACTTATACCTTTCTGATGCATTATTAGTGTTATTTATAGTATTTATTTCATATAATTTTTCTTTTAGGAATATGAAGCCAAAGTTATTATAAGAAGTAAATTGAAATACTTGTTAATCAAAGAAAAAATGGATGATAAACGAACGAGGTTGTTTAGGACAACATGTTTTGGCAAATGGTTAGATTTAGCCTATTTTGATCATGAAGCACATATGATTGATTATATGCTAAAAAAACAATGTTAGGTTAATGATTCTCATTATGATATGTCGTTAACATATTATGTCAATGGACGTGGTCTACATTTTGGTCGTCGGGAGTTTTCTCTTATCACGGGGTTTAGGTTTGGAGCAGTTAGTTTCAGCTGCTATAGGTGACTTGAAATTTAGAGATAGGGTGTTCCCGCATAAGGTAGGTTTAACCATAACAAGCTTAGATTTACTTGGTGTTATTGAGGATGAGGAGTACTTTAGCAAACTATGTGACGTAGACGCTATTCGCGTTTGTCTTTTGTTATGCTTAGAGGTTATCTTTATGGGCCGTTTGTTGGTTAACGAAGTTGATGACACACTTATGAGGCTGATTGATAGTTTAGAATCATGGAATGCGTTTCCGTGGTGTGACCATATATGGATGCATTTGTATGACGAAATTTTGAATGTAGTATCTAACCACAAGAGTGAGCACCTTGAAGGATTGTATAAATCGCGCAACTATGTTCCTACGTATACACTGTCTAGTTTTGTTTGGGCATTCAAGGTTAGTTATTTAGTCATTAGTGTCATATATTATTTACGATTTTGTTTTATAAATTTAATATTTTATCACTGAATTGAAGGTTTGGATTTTGGAGTCCTTTGAAAGGAGTAATCGTTGGTGGAATAAAGTGGCCGAAGCTATACCAAAAGGTGTACAATATCCTAAAAAGGCTATCTTTAAAAGATCGGATTATTGCACCCTATTTTGCAAGGTAATATCACCTTTGACATTTATTAAACCCATACGCATCCAAAACATCAGATTAATGTTAACAAATTCACTGAATGGCATGTTGCAGGAATCGAATCCCATTTTTGATCTTAGACCTACTTTAGCCGAGTACCAATCTGAATGGTGGACAAGTACCATTGATTTTCTTAAAGTGTACGTACCAAGGACTCCTATCAGAAACCCCGATCTTTTTTATGCGTATCTACAAAAGGTGTCTGCTGGTCGCAAACGTAACAGGTTCTGTAGACATATTAGTACGCCGATTACTAACTTTCTTAGGAGCAAGATAACAAGTCTTAAGGCTTCAGTTATTAAGGAGATAAATTCTCGTATTTTCAAACTTGAGGCTATTATCCAGGTTATATTTTTTACACTGTATTTATAGACTTTTAGAATCCAAAATAATATCATTATTAGTCAGAAGTACATAAACTTTACAGGTTCTTGGTCGAGAAAGAAATGGTGGTGTTGTTGAAAAATTGGAGCTTAGTGATGAGTTTTGTCATCTTAGCGGCGAATTTTGCAATGAGCTTAATCATGATTTTCTTGAATTGTTTGAGTCGGCCATTTGTAACAGTGTAGGGACACCGTTAGATGTTGATACCGAAGAAGAGTTTGATGAGGTATATCACACATTCTGTATTTTAGTTAAGTTTATTGTTGTTAAAACCTACATTGTTGTCACGATATGTTTACCAGACACACAGGATTATATCCTTGAAGAGGAATTTAGTATGCGGTTGGAAGAGGAAGAAAGTTTGTTGTTAGAAGAGGAGAGACTGATTGAAGAGGAGAAAAAGGTAAGACTGAAAGAGAAAAAGAGGTTGATGATAGAAGAGGAGAGGGCGCTTGAAGTTAAAAAGAGGTGGGACGAGGATTATAGGAAAAGGTCATACGTATTTATGAATTCTGATCATATGAAACAAGCAATGGTGCAGTGCGCTCCTAAGAAGAGAACTGAATTTGTAACTGTTAAAACAGATAGTTGGTTGCAAGTATGTAGTAAGTTTGAAAAGAAAAAAAAAGACTATTTTGGCTTGGTTGATCGAGATATGACCGAATTCCTAAAAAGTGTGAAACCTTAGGTTGAGGCATGAATTTAATTATTTTAGCCCAATTTTGCATCATCTTCCAGAATTTGGTATCTTCCTAATATAGTTACACTTTTATTTAGGATCTTTCTTGAATTAACACCCATAGACAATATTTGGATAAGTGAGGATTTGGATATTTATCTTGGTCAACCCAGCCATCTTCGATGTAAGTTTCCCTGGTCCACAGAGGTCTGTGTGGATCGACGATTTTGGGAGTATTTAGTATGCTTAGACCCTCCTAGAAAGGGATGGCTAATGGATGAAGTAAGTCAACTTTAAACGATTCTTTAAAATATATGATATGTCATATTAATCTTGAATCAATCATATCGAACATATATGCATAGAGAGAATAGTAGAGAGAGGCAAGTATTTGAAATTCAAATGAAATAAAAGGGAGGGAAAATGGAAAGAGTTTGTTACAAGTGCATCCCCCTCTAATGAAGATTGG
>BQNB010119743.1:0-20759 GCA_026074375.1 Tanacetum coccineum
TAATACTTCAGTTGAAAGTATTATATGTTGGTGTTCTTTTACCAACTTGGTAAAAAAATTTATTTTTTATATTCACAAATTGACAAGAAAAATCGAAAAATCCGGAAGAGAAATATTTTGTATTTTTCTTATTTATTAATCTTCTACTTATACTTAAAAAGAAAAATATTTTTTTACTTTTTATATTTTTAATTTTTTTTTTGTATTTTTGATTTTCTCGAAAGCGTAACTTTCAAGGACGAAAGGTTCTCCAAATCACAATCGACAAATGCAAACGAAGAAATCTTAATCACAAATCCCCGGCAGCGGCGCCAAAAACTTGAGAGATTCTGGGTTCGATCCCCGGCAGCGGCGCTAAAAACTTGATACGTCTCAAGTATATATACACGTAATAATATCTAAAGTATAGAAAATTCCAAAACTACCCTTGAGGACAAAGGTAGTAGAAAAAATCTTACAAAAATACTACACGTTTAACCGGTAAGTGATTACCGGATCGTTTTCCCAAAGACTTATGAAATTGAGACCTCGTTTGTTATTTGGACAATGAATTGAATTGGTTCAAACTTTTTTTGATTAATTTTCTAAATCTACAAATAAAAACAATTAAAGCAAGCAAGGAAAATTAACGACTAAGCAATTTAAAATCAAATAACGGTAATTAAAGAAAACGACAAATAAGCAATTGAACTAAATTTAAATCCTAAATGCTTTTCTAAACTTTTTCTAATCCTAAATGACTATTTAAAAGTAAAAAGCTAAGGAAATTCTAAACCGAGAGTGATTTAAGCTTACAAACGAAGAAAACGAGAACGGATATGAAAACCCGTTTTTTAAAAAGTGAACTTTCAAAATATTAACCCTAAGAAAGTAAATTTCAACCTAAGCCTAGAATATGATAAAAGAAAATTTTGTAAAAAAGAAAATTATTTTTTTGATTATTTTTCTATTTTTTATGACTTTTTAAAGTTTTTTAACTAAATTAATTCACGAAAAATATAAAACTTTAAGCTAAAAATCCTAGAAAATTTCTAAAAATAGTTTATGATAAGCAGGATGCAGAAAAAATGAGAAATCCTAAATAGCTAAACTAAATAAGCCGGGAAAATTCAAATAAGCACTCGAAGTGCTTATGATATATAAAGCTCAAAAAAGGGTTAAAGGTTTGATTGTGCAAACCTGGACGTAAAAGTCCCAAGGGCACGTTGGTGAGGGGTGTGTGTGTTGAGGCTTACAAAAGGGTGGGACTAGGTTCAGGTCGGGGGTTCGAGTCTTGCTCACCCCCGACTTCCTTGGTTTCCCTTTTTTTTGCAAAAACCTAAAAAGAAAAGTTGTAAAACAGTTTATAATAAGCTATTTTTGTGAAAACAACTTTTCTAAAAGTCACTAAATAAGCTGAATAGAGCTTAAAACAAATAACAATTTAACTCTTTTTTAAACTTTATAAAAAACTCAAAGAACAAAATAAGCTTTGAATAAGCTTAAACTTAATAAAATAAGCTATGACTATCCTAACATTATCCTAATAAGCTATCTGGACTAAACTTAAGCTAAAATAACAAGTCATAAGCTGAAAAGCACTTATTAGTAAACTGAATGCAAAACAGACTTCTAAGCAACTTTGAGCTTATTTTCAAACACACAAACAAATCCTTATGACTATAAGCCCTATACTACCTTAAACTTTTACCTAAAAGCTATTTGAAAAAGCAAACAAACGACATTTTGAAGTTCTATTAAGCAGTGAAAAAGCACAATGAAAAAAGCTATTTATGCTATTTTTTATGTTTTTGGATTTTTAAGAAAAGACAAAATAAGCAGAATCTTGGACCTAATAAGCCACAAACAACTTAATATTAACCTAATAAGCTAGTTAAGACAGAAACTAAACCAAAACTTATGGCAATAGGCTAAAAATCTCAAATAAGCAGTTTGGTATAAACTGTTAACCCAAACAGTCCCTTAAGGCAACTTTGAGCTTAATTTCAAATAAGCAAATGGATCCTTATGCCTATAAGCCCTATACCTACTTAAACATTGGCCAAAAAGCTACTAGAAACAAGTCTTAAAAACTATTTTGAAAATTAAACGGGCAAAGAAAAAGCTATTTGAAAACAGCTTATTACACTTAGTATGCTGAGTGAACCTTTGGTTTTTTTTTTCAAAAGACAAAATGCTGAATTTAAGCTTAAAAACAGATAGCTTAATGAACTTTTAAATGCAAATTAAGATGAAATAAGTCTACTATTACCTAAAATCTTCTTGTGAACAAAATTGGAAACTCTAAAAACTATTTTTACCTGCTGATTTTTAAGGTAGAAATTGGCTATTTGGCTTTTATGACTGCTGATGCAATTGACATATGAACAACTAAAACTTAAAACTAACAAATGCAGGCTCAGCAAACTATCTTCTATTCTAATAGAACACTAAAATAGCTATAAATCCACTAAGTTTAACTGCTAGAAACAATTAAAACCTAATGAGCTTAAGGATCTGAGCTTTCTCTAACAGATTCTAATGACTATTTATGAATGATGATTAAAACTAATTAATCCTAATAACAACTTTAAATCCTATCAATATAAACCAAAATATGAAGTTTGCATTCAATTTAAAAGACTAAATGGTTACAAGCACATCTGACTTGCTTGAACCAAACACCCCTTTAACATGATCAATCCCATTTTAAGCTTATTGTTTTAAGATTTAAAGAACAAATTTCTAATACCAGATAGTATATAGCTAAAAACAGACCTAATAAGCAAATTTCAATAACTAAATAAGCTGAAATAAAAACTACAAACTAATGCTATATTTTTGGTTTTTTCACTGTTTTATAGAAATAACAAGTAAACTATGATTTTAATCTAACAAACTAACATATTAAGCATAAATCAATTATAATAAGCACAAATAAGCAAAGCTAAACAACAATAAGAAGAAAATAAGCAGTAATAAGCTAGAAATACAAATTTACTGGCTTCCCTTCATTAATAAGCTAAGGTAATTTATAGAGTGGAATTAAGTGACAATAAGCTTAGTTAAGCTTTTGAGGATCTTTAACTAAGTGAATACTAACTTGATGAGTGAATAAAGATCTATTAATAACGGTTTGATTATTAAGAGCATATTAAACCAAATGCTATTAAAACATAAATTGACCATTAAAATTAAAACACACTTTATTATAAAAGAGTAACTGATACAAGCTTGAAAAAGTGATTACAATTACTGAATTAAGACGTTACACTAAGCTAAATTGCTAAAATTACAAGTTATTTAAAAACTACACAAAACTATATTAATACTACTCCTCGATGCCTAAACTGTGAAGTGGAAAGTCTTCCCTTATTATAAGCCAAGAGTAAGCATCCCCGGCCCTTAACGCTCCCCCTTGGCTTCTACATCTCTAACCCCTTAATTCAAATGATTTGCCCTCCACCTCATTTATTCAAGTCGTCACAAAGCCCTACACGTCCATTAGCCATGTGAATGGCCTTTGGATGCAACCTGGCAATCCAAATTCGCATTGCTTGCGTCGAAATCATCTAGAAGGTTAATTTGTACATTAACGAGGGTTAATTTTTGTTGTTGGGTAATTTTAGGAAGGAATGTAATAGTGAAAACGGTTGTTCCCGCCGTCTTTTCTTTTCTTGTTCGTTGTTTGACTGAGACTAATAAGGGTTGACTTGGGCTTGGGTTTATAAAAAGGAATTTGGGCCGGTTTAAAGGGATTTAAGGGATTTGTTATAAAGAGATAACGACCGTTAGTCTTTATAATAAAAAGACTAACGGTGTTAGGATTTTAAGGACTTATTGTGAATTTGATTTAACATTAAGGCTCATTTGGGTATTTTGAGGGTTTTTTCTTTTTGTGGTTTGACCAAGTTTGACCAAGGTTGACTTTGTTGACCTTTTGCTAGAAAACTCTCGGCTCTTGTGCACTCTTTCCGTTCCCGTGTCCGTGTTTATTCGGTTTTGACCGTTTTCTTGCGATTTTTGCAATATCCGTACCTACACATCACAAATGACAAAACAAGCAATATACAAATATAATTTGCACAATTTGCTCATTTTAAGGCCATTTTTGGTATAAAAATGATATGTGATTTCTCACATATCAGTAATATCAAAACCAAACACACACCTTGTGTTTCTTTTTGAAATCAAACCAAACAAACCTTATTAAAGGTTTAAACCCTAATTCTTCACATTTGAGGAATCACCAAATAACCACCACACGTACCTTGAATTGTCAAGCAAGGAGATCAAGTGAAAATGAAAAAACCAAAACCCTAAAAGGTGATATGGTTGAATTTCGGTTTATAGGGAAAAACCAAAAATCCTTATGATTTTTGTTAGGTTTTTTAGAAGAGGGAAGAGCACCAAAAATCTTAGGTGATTAGAGAATGAATGAATTAAAGAATGAGAGATATGGGATGTGTTTATATAGGCACCCCAATAACCCTAAATCTTGTAGAAAAAGATTAGTATAATTTCCATAATTAAAAAAAAAATTCTCCTTCTTTCTCTCTCCTATAACCGGCCACAAACACCCCCTTCTAGAACCTTTGTGGGTTTCGGCCAAATAAGGGAATCGACAAGGTTCGGGTTTTGTCCAGTTTAGTCCATTGGTTCTATATTTAGAATATATTATATAATTAATTAAATAACTATTTAAATATAAATCGTGAAGTAAACCATACTCTTCGTATTTAACGTGTGTGCCCCCAATAGGCTCACGTATTTTTAACGTATAACTTGCGGAATCGACTATCAAATTCCAACAGTAATGAATATTTTATGTCGTTTTTTGTCTAACCGTGACAACATCAGGTGAAGTATGGCATTGTTGTTCGATATTAATTAGAATTTGAGCAAATTTTCTTCGGTCTCTTAAATCATTCCATGCATGTTTAAACATTCTAAATTCCTTCAATCCAAAGTTCTTTTCATGGCCGGATATCGAAGTAAGGAGGAACAGGTCCACTCCATCTCGAAATCAGTTTTCATCACGAACTTTCCGGATAGCACATCATCTGCTGACTTGTGGAAATCGTGCCAAACCTATGGGACAGTGGTGGACGTTTTCATTCCCAACCGACGTTCACAAGCTGGTAAGAGGTTCGCTTTTGTTTGTTTCATCAAGGTTTTTAATGTCGAGAGATTGGTTGGAAATTTGTGTACTCTTTGGATTGGAAAAATGCACTTACAGGCTAATTTGGCTCGTTTTGAACGGCCTATTGTCCGACCTTCGCGTGTAGCTCCTATTGCGCGTCCGTCACAGGTTGCTACTTCATTTGTTTCAGCAGTGAAAGGTGTGTCGGCTCCACCTATCTCTGCTTCTCCAGCGTTAGTGCTAGACGACTCTTGTGTGGTGACACATGAGCTTGATAATTGTGTCATGGGGGAAGTGAAGCAGTTTTCCTCGATTAACAACCTTCAGATTCTGCTCTCAAAAGAGGGGTTCTTTGATGTGAAGGTTGCTTATATTGGGGGGTTGTGGGTCGTGTTAGAACTTTCGTCATTAAGCTCTAAAGAATAAGATATCCCCTCAGCACGTTGGAGTTGCGTCTTGGTTCAACTGTTTATCAAATGCGCAACCGGATTTTATGTCTAGAGATAGGATCGTTTGGGTCGATATTGAAGGTGTCCCTCTTCACGCGTGGACCCGTAACACTTTTCTTAAAATTGGTGACAAGTGGGGTGATGTTTTGGAAATGGAAAATGTAAGATGATTCGATCGCCCGAAAACGTAAATGCATCAAACTAAGCAGAGAATAATATTCAGGAAAAGTACAAAATTAATTGTTTAAACTGAAGGTCTAATGTGATAAGAGCCAAAGATTTTATTTGCTATGTCTCCGAATTTCTTAAACATTGCTTGAACGGCTATATTGTACTGCAAAAATACTTGACATCCGGCAAAGAGGTAGAAGCAAACCAGTTGAAGTCTGCCATCAGGAGAAATTAAGTATGATGAGGAGAGTGACATTGAATAGGTATCTGATACTTACTTTGCAGAACGTTGAAAAATAAAATACCGTCCGCTGATTCTTGTCTCGTTCAGTTGGGAAAGGAGACTTCAGAGAGACCCGTTTAATTATTTTACGATAATCCTTAACAAACAAAATAAAACTATGTACTGATGGAACCAGATTCAGCATACTTCCCTAAGGATTTACTCCTAATCAGGTGCATTCCCCAGAAGAAGCGCAGGTTCACCAGACGGAACTTGTTTCGTCTAGTAAGTCGTCAGGTTGTAATCCTTCGATAAGAGATCTCACAAAAAAATAGATTACCAACATTTCAAGATCCTCCTTTGTAATAGATCATAATCAAAGAGAGGTGATCAATTTTGGAATTACTTGAAAGGATGCTCCAAGGTAAGGTGAAACAATATGTTTCACAATGACGTAAGTATCGTAATGACACGTGAAGAAAAACATTGTGCACAAGGAGATCAGTCGGTTTTTAGATGAATTGTTTATCTTTAAACATTCAAGGCCTAGGATCCAAGGCCAAAAAAGATTGGATTAGGGAGTTAAATATCAAAAATAAGGTTTCTTTTTGCACGCTGCAGGAGACTAAGATGGATAACTTTTCTGATATGGAGGTAAAGACTTTATGGGGGAACGCTAATTTTGAATTTTCTTTTAGCGAGGCTATTGGAAACTTAGGGGGAATCATTTGTATTTATGATCCCAAGTTTTGTCTAAAAGAACATCACAGCATTTTTCTGAAAAACCTTTGTGATTTGTATGGAGACTTGGCTTCCTAATAAACATGAAGCTGTTGTTGATTTACTCGTCTATGCCCTCACAAGCTGCAGCTACAAATGTATGTTTGGACTTACTTTGGTTCGATTTTTAATCGGTTGTCCGTGAGATCATTGTTATGGGGTGACTTTCACGAAGTGAGGTTTACGGAGGACGTAGGGGCTATGTATAATGCAAGATATGCTCGCTGTCTTTAATAATTTCATCACTAACTCGGGTTTAATTGATCTACAATTAGAAAGGCTTTTCTTTCACTTGGTCTCATCCGTCGGCTTCCAAAATGAGCAAACTGGATCGATTCCTTGTGTCTAGCAGTTTCATCTCTTACTTCCTCCCGTCCTACTTCCTGTATGTCTTGATAGGACATTTATCGATCACTCTCCCCATTATTGCTTCGTAAGGTTTTTTCAGATTTTGGTGCTTATTTCCGCTACGTTTTTAATCATGCTTGGTTCAGGTACTAGGGTGTAATCATCGGTTAAACATATTTGGAGTTTTACCAATCTGCCTGATAGTAATGGAATGATCCGTTTCAAAAAGAAATTGCAAATTTTGAAAAGAGAGATTCGTGCGTTTGTCGCAGACCAGAAAAAGCAGAAAGAGGGCCGTGTCATTGATCTTAAAAATAAGTTGTCCGATATTGATAAAGTCTTGGATCAAGGAGGAGTAAGTGACGACAACTCTTTAGTCGACAGATATAAAAAAAGCTCTCCATGATTAGGCTAAGGCTGCTGATTCACGTGAGTATGTGCAGAAGGCTAAAATACAGTGGGCAGTTGAGGGAGATGAAAACTCCAAGTTTTTTCACGGTATGGTCAATAGAAAGCGCGCGAACCTTTCTGTGAAAGGTATTATGATTGATGGTACTTGGGTTGACGATCCGATCGGTAAAAAGTAAAGTTCAGACACTACTTTGCTGATAGATTTCCAGACCCGGGTGTTTGTAATGGTAAGATAAATTTCATCTTTCCTAACGACTAAACCATTGATCAGCGATGGCCATGATTGGAAATTCCATATCTAGAGATGAGATTCGCAGGCCCGTAAGGGATATTGGTGAAAATAAATCCCTGGGCCCGTATGGATTCACTTTTGGATTTTTTCCGTAAGTTAGGCAATTTGTGGGACCTGAGATTTTTGCACGGCTACGAATGGTTCTTTGATCATGTACGCTTTCCCCTAATTGGATGTAAATCCTTCTTTAATAAGCCCTTATTCCAAAAATCCTAATACCCGTAAGTCAGTGGGTGACTTTTCCGACCAATTAGTCCCTATTGGTTGTGTTTATCAAAGTTTCACAGAAGATCTATCAGTCACGGCTCTCTTTGGTTATTTCTGATCTCATTTCGGATGTTCAAACGGCTTTCCTACCCAATCGACAAATTCTTGATGGGCCGTTTATTATTAATGAATTACTTTCGTATTGTAAACACAAGAAGAAGAGCGCTATGGTGTTCAAAGTACGAATTTTGCTAAGGCTTATGATTCCATCGATGGGACAATTTGAAGATGGTTTTATGTTCTTTATGGTTTTGTTCTAAATGGCGTGCATGGATTCGCGGTTGTCTAACTTCTAGTATGGCTTCTATTCTTGTCAATGGGAGTCCTACCTCCAAGTTTCAGTTTCACCGCGGTTTGAAGCAAGGAGACCCGTTGGCCCCTTATTTATTCATACTAGTCATGGAGTCTTTACACTTATCACTTTCTCAGCGCTATTAAAGCTGGGCAAATATTTTCTCTTGGTCTAAGGATTGACCATTCGTCTACATAGATTTCTCATTTATTTTATCGCGGAAGATCGGTTTTCCATAGGTGAAGGTCTCATTAAGATTTTTAATGGTATATGCAAGTGCTTCGTTGCTTCTCGATATTTTCCGGCTTTTCCATTAACATCAAGAAAAGTCATCTCCTTGGTGTTGGTATTCCCACTCCTTTCGTGGAAGAAGCTGGCATTCCATGTTGGGGTGCTCGGTCATGAAAACCCCTTCAAGAACCTGTGAGTTTTTTAGTGGTGGTAAATTCAAGTTTGGTTTAAGTTTTTTGGATGAGACTATAATAAGAATAAGATGAGGCTATCAAATGGAAACTTAAAACTCTTTCTGTAGGGGGTCTGTAAACTCTTATCAAAACCCGTTCTTGGCTCTACTCCATTTTAATATGTCTCTCTATAAGGTTCCAAAGGCGGCTCTTAATCGTATGGAAACAATGAGAAGGAATTTTTTTAATGGTATCGGAGAGAATGAAAAGAAAATCTCGTGGATCAGTTGGTCTAAAGTGTTGGCTTCTAGGAAACATGGAGGTCTCGGAGTCTCAAGTTTATATGCGCTGAATAGGGCTTTGTTGTTCAAGTGGGTGTGGCGATTTCTATCACGTAATAACTCCCTTTGGTCTCGTACTATCACTTCTATCCATGGCCCTTATGACCAGATTCTATCTGCAGCATTCCGTCGAATAGAGTTAAATATTATTAAGGAGGAAGTTTGTCTCAGGAACAAGGAATTGGTAAAAAAAAAATATTTAAAATATCACTCATAGGTAAAGAAAAATTAGGAATGGTAGGAATACAAGATTCTAGAAAGACTATTGGCTTGGGGATGGTCGTCTTTGTGATAAGTTCCCTCGTTTATTTGCTTTTGATACTTTTAAAGAGTGTTCCGTGATGTCCAAGATGAGTGCCCCTTTTACATCCTCTTTTCGCCGCGGCGTAAGAGGAGGAGTTGAATCTGCTCAGCTAACTGACATTTTACTTATTCTTGAACCGGTGATGGTTTCAAGTATTGATGATAGATACTCTTGGGATTTGAATAGGAATGGAGACTTTAAAGTTAAAGACGTTCGTAGATTGCTCGATGACACTTTCCTTCCGAAAGGGGAGTCTTCTACAAGATGGATCAAGTCGATTCCGATCAAAGTTAACATTTTAGCGTGGAAGGCGTCTCTTGATCGTCTGCCCACTCGTGCCAATTTGGTTAGTAAAGGTGTGCTGGTGCCGGCGCTTTCTTGTCCCTCCTGCAACTTTGCCCTCGAAGATCTTGGACACCTTCTATTTTCTTGTGATTTGGCTATTGGTGTGGCTCGTTCTATTTGCAGATGGTGGAATTTAAATTGGACTCCTATTGATTCTTATGCTTCTTGGCTTAGCTGGTTTAAGTCGTTGCGGCTTTCGACTAGTGTTAAAGGTGTCTTAGAAGGCGTCTTTTATACGACTTGGTGGAGTATTTGGAACTTCAGAAATCTCACGTTGTTTGCGCCAAATAAGCCAAGGAAAGATGTCCTTTTTGATGATATTGTTATGCGTTCTTATACTTGGTGTAGTGCTAGATGTAATAGTTCCTTCTCATGAGTTAGTTGGCTTCAACATCCCTATTTACTTTTTTTGTAATGTTCTAGCTTCTTGCTAGATGTTCTGTTATCAATAAAGTTGTCGTTCAAAAAAATGAACATACCAATTGTTTTATTTACAAGTAATTATAGTCATGTTTGGCAGGGGCTGCAAAAGATAGCACAAGACAACTTGATCGAGTAGATTTATTTGGCTAAAAAAAAGAGAGTCATTCGCTTACTCAAACAAAATATGGGAATTCATGAGTAGAAGTGAAGTGTGACAAATTTCATTTTGTATTTGTAGTTTATTATTGATATTTAATTCAATAGCGTGAAACTCTTCATATTGTATGTATTTCAATTATGTGGCAAACTCAATTTTGTAGTTGTAGTTGTATTTGCATAATTGCTTTTTTGTTTTAATAAAGTGGCAAATTTTATTTTCCTAAGTGTAATTTAACAAAGAGTAATAGATGATACATTGCCTCACATGCATGAAGGTGTTCAAGAGACGAATATTAAACAACCGATAGAAATGATGTACAAATGAAGACGTAAATTATATATTCCAAATACTTTTTATATAATAGCTTTCTTTTGTTTTTATTAGAGGAAATTAAATAAATGGACGTATTTTAGAGGGTGTTTACGTAAAAGGATGTATTCAAACCGTATTTGAGATTTTGGCCATTTTGGTGCGCAGTCAACACATTTTGCGCACCAAAGTACACACTAGCGCACCAAATTGAAAATAAATTGTGTTAGAGCACCATATTTAATTTCTAAACCAATGAGATGATGCCACGTAAGATTTGGTGTGCTAAATATGTATATAGCGCACCATAATATAAATATGATATACCAAGTAGCTTTTTGAGCACCATATTTAATTTCTAAACCAATGAGATGATGCCACGTAAGATTTGGTACGCAAAAAATGTATATAGCGCGCCATAATATAAATATGATATACCAAATAGCTTTTAAGCACCATATTTAATTTATAAACCAATGAGATGATGCCACGTCATATTTGATGCGCAAAAGATCTATATAGCGCATCGTATTTACTAAATGCCAAAAAAAAAAAAATTGGATTACGTTCAAATATTTAGATACGTTTCCTTATCCATTTGAGATTTCATTGAGATTTTCTTGTCTATTTGGAACATTTTTTCTATAAATTAAGAAATATAGCGAGTTAGTCTTCCACATTTGTAATTAAATATGAGCTATTCAAGAGGAAAATTTTCGTTATGTCTTGTTAGAGAAGACCCCACACAAAAAATAACGCACCAAAACATGAAAGCGACAAATCAATTTTCGAAAATACTTTTATGGAACAAGCAATTTTTTTTGGAATATTTCGCATGGTTAAAACTTTGCAGTTATTTTTTTTATGGAACAAGTGAATGAGATGATAGTGAAAGAGGGAGAGTATATAGGTTAGTGGGGTATAGGTGAAGAAATTATGACTATTAATGATAGTGTAATTTAACAAAGAGTAATAGATGATACATTGCCTCACATGCATGAAGGTGTTCAAGAGACGAATATTAAACAACCGATAAAAATGATGTACAAATGAAGACGTAAATTATATATTCCAAATACTTTTTATATAATAGCTTTCTTTTGTTTTTATTATTTTATATTTATAAAGATTGAGTCCCAATAATTAATATTAAGTGTTAATGATTAATGTGTTTTAAAGAATTTTATAAGTCATGCAACAATAAAGAGGGTATAAATAATAGAGAGTTTTTGAATTTATATTATGGATTAACATATGACTTTTCATTTACATTCAAGAGTTAACTAAGTAAATAAGTCTCTTCACTTATCTTGAAGAGTTACGTATATGCAAATTAGAATTTATAAATAGCATATATTTTTTTACAATCCATGATTACAAAGAAGGTTCAATCCTGCTAAAATTATGAGACATAATGGGGTTGTTTCTTTTTAACTTATTGGGACTGAGTGCTAAGAGATGTGGGCCCAAATAAATAAACTTGATGTTTCTTTTTCATCTGATTTGATTAGAAACTGTTATTTCGTCTTACTAGGGAGGCTCTCAAAATCCTTCCTCTCCACACCAAGAGGCTAAATCAGACCTATTACCCTCTCTTTCTTTTCCAACCATAACAAACAACTTTAAAAGATGCTCTATATTTTTCTAGAAGATGCTTCAATTGTAACTGCCATAACCATTGCCATCATTATCAGCAAGCACTGAAACCACGTCGCCGGAGGTCCTCGTGCTTATGTCACCACCTTTCCCCCATGCCGTCTTTTGTTTCAAGATCTGCTTTTATCCCAAGATCAAATAACCACATCACACTATTGTTTGATCTTGTTTGAAGATCTGCTTTTCTTATCTTCTTATTTTGGTTGATACTTTTAAATTATAGTTCATTGTTGGTGTGCTCTTATGCAAACACAGGTTGGATTTCAAGTGGGTAATTTACTTTTCTTGATTGACGGATAGCGTGGATATGCTATGAAGGTTTATAGTATTATTTGGAATTTTGTATCTCAAAAAAAAAAATTGTTGGTCTGCGCTAACTTTGGATTCAAAAGATGAAGTTGTCAAATTTGTCATTTGCTTCTATTCAGAGGTTTATCCAGCAAAAAAAAGAAACATGATATGTAGATTCAGTTCCATCTCTAAAAGGACAAAACATATCCAACTAGACACCCTCTCAAATCAGCACTTAATACAAAATAAAAAGAAACGGCCTCATAGTCAACTCCAACAAAGCATGTACTATTTATTAGTTTCTTCACCAATTGAAGATACATATCAATAATTCAATTATGTGATGATGTGATATAATAAATGTCTCCATGTATTCATGAAAGATATGTAAGCATGACTTTTATTTGTGGTAAAAACTAATATCTCTTTTGGTTATGTGAATGACTAATTTGTTTATACCTTTTAAACAAATATGTGACATAAGTAAAAGTTCTGATTTTTCTCAAAGAAAAAAGCTTGGTGCATCGTACGGGTATAAACGCCTTGTACATATTTATATACCAAATTAATAAAAACGTGAACCTCTTTTAAGTAGAGGCCATATACGAAAACACTTATCGCACATCTTTTTGAGACCCCTTTGAGCGTAAGCTTAAAAGTATGCTTAGCATTTTACTAAAAACAAATATTACACAAATGGATCATATTCAAGGGAGTGGTTGAATAAAAAAAAGTCAAAACTAACTAAACTACAAGTACCCAAGAGAAGCTTAGTATAATTAATCTAACAAAACTAATGTTAGCTTATTATCATACCAAAAAACCCAAAATACATAAAACATCTGTGTATAGTTTCACAAAAAGGCAAAATAATAATAATAATCAATGAAGATAGCCTTAAAAAAAAAAATCAAAGAAGATAATATTTTAAGTATACTTATAGCAACCAAGTATATAAAAATTAACTTGTCATGTTTTTCCCTACAATTTTACACAAGTATCCTTTTCCTAACTAGTTTTCAAATTTCCTTTCTTAAGAAAAACAACACAGTGCAAAATCACTATATAGAATACATATACATGACATTTACATATGCATATAAAAGGAGTCATCAAGGTGACCACTCTTTCCATAATATTTGTATTAGGTATTTAGGTGAGCTTTGTACCCAACATCCAATTGTCAACAGAGCAGTTGCTTCTGCTCCCTTTGCTTATATTTATTCTCTTCTAAAAAACAAAACAGATAGACATTTTTTGTGTATGTGTGAAAGAGAAATAAAAAGAAGCCACTAATCTCGAGATCTGTGATATTGTTTACTACTACATATATCAACTAGCAACCTTCCGTTTACTTCACGAAGTAGCTCTCAAGCGCCAATTTTTGATTACTAACAAAAACACACACACACACACATGTGTATGTGTGTCAGTGTAGTTTAAAGTGTTTCTTGCTCTTCATAATCTTTGAAAGGTACATTGATGCTTTTATACATTATTCAATATGATATATAGTTTCGTTTAGAACGGAAATGTTTTTATTTCTAGAGAACACTTTGAAAACCGGAGAATCTCAAATAAATGTTCTACAAGTTCTAGTTATAAATTGTGAAAACTGGTTTTGTTAACATGCGTTTCAATTCTCTCGTTTTCAGGTCGCTCCAGACTTGTAAATATTATAAGATCGACTCAACTTACGGTACTCTCTCTTCCATTCCTCGCTCTGTCTATATGAAAATATGCTACACGTAGTTGTTCAATTACCTTAGTTAATTAATGATAGTAGTTGTTCAATTACCTTAGTTAATTAATGATAGTAGTGTATATGGGTCTAAAGAAAGATGCATAATTGTTTCAGATGATTTTGCAAATTAAGAACAATACTTTCTATTTGTAAGCAATATTAACTTGAATATTTAGCACTAGTTTCACAATCTATATATATATTCTTTTGGCACAAGGATGTCTATCAAATGATTGTGTACATGGGTCTAAACAAATTGAAGACATGCATTCAAATGGTTTTACTTTATGTAAACGGACGGATGAGATTTTCCTTATTTTGGTTTACACAAGGAGCTAGGGTGAGATTTTTACTCAGATTTACGTGTGATATTCATATGTGACAAGCTCCGACCTTTTCTCTGGCCAACCTTAAATGAGTACCTATTATAGTTTGAACCCTAGATGGCTAGATGTTTATATGTAATTAACACAAACCCACCTTAATAATTTAACCAGTTCTGCAATATATTTTTATTATAATCTGATGTGTAAAATTGATGTACGTATAATTTTTATGTGTTAACGTTATTAGTTTTACGGCTTTGTGGTCCCAATATTTTTTTAAGCAGGGCTATTTTGGTTGTTCAGGTAAATGTCAAACATTTTTAATTACCACAAAAATTGATTGGCGTAGCATTTTTAGTTAGAAAACCAAACTACTACAGTACATAAAAACAAAAACAAAAGGTCTTGTTTTATGTAACTATGAATAGAAAATAATGACAAAACTATTTTGGACACCTATAAATTTAGAAACTATAAATGTGGCCATTTGTTTATTCTAATGTATAACTCCTCTATATGCCAGTTGTTGGACTCTAGTTACTTAGCACTATCATGAATTCACTTGTATAGATTGATCTGTTAGTTCCTGTTTTCATTGCATTTATCGCATCGGCTTTGTCAGGGACGTAGATAAAAGTGACTGAAAGAAACTAATGTACATGATTGTTTAAATTCTGCACAATGAAGCCGTATCCTGTTGAAGCCAGCTTGCCGTTGCTTTTACTCTTTCTTCTGATCCTGCCACTGAGTATTGCTGATTTAAGCTCGGACAAAACTGCGCTTCTTAACTTTGCTGCTTCTGTGCCTCAAGGTAGAAAACTCAACTGGAGAAGCAGGACGTCAGTTTGCACATCATGGGCTGGTGTTAGTTGCAATGGTAAACGTGTAACTATACTTCGCTTGCCTGGGATTGGACTTTATGGTCCTATCCCACCAAACACTTTAGGGAACCTTGATGCACTTACTATTCTTAGCCTTCATTCTAATTTCCTTAATGGGAGTCTTCCTTCTGATCTTCTATCGCTTCCTTCTCTCAGCAACATCTTCCTCAACAAAAATTCGTTTACTGGTGAAATACCTTCTGCTCTATCTTCCAAACTTGTAACAATAGATCTTTCTTCTAATTCTTTCTCTGGAAACATACCTACTTCTATCCAAAATTTGACAAACATCAATACACTTAACCTGCAGAGAAATTCCCTCACTGGATCCGTCCCTAATCTCCAGCTTCCGAATCTTAAGAATTTAAATGTGAGCAACAATCAACTTTACGGATCAATCCCGCCATCGTTAAAAAAGTTCCCTGCTTCGTCTTTTGGAGGAAATTCCGGGCTATGTGGAGCACCGCTTAACAAATGCCCTTCACCTCCGCCTGTGGCTTCCCCCTCACCTTCACCTTCACTTTCACCTTCACCTTCGCCTTCACCTTCACCTTCACTTTCACCTACACCATCGTCATTCTCACCTTCTTCCTCAACCAATCCAATTTTACCTCCTCCACGAATGCTCGCTCCTCCTGCCCAAAGACTACCCTCTCAACAAAAAGACAAAAAGAAACTAAGCAAAGGTGCTGTCGTCGCCATTTCTGTGGTCTCTTCGTCTGCACTATTGCTGTTGCTTCTAACACTTCTAGTATTTTGTGCAAAGAAGAAAGAAGGTGCAGCAAGTGGAAATGATGCTAAAGCCCTAAGCATTGGGAGGATTGAGACACCTAAAGAAGATTTTAGTAGTGGGTTGCAAGAAAATGGGAGAAACAAGTTAGTTTTCTTTGATGGATCGTCTTATAAGTTTGATCTTGAGGACTTGCTTAGAGCCTCTGCTGAAGTTCTGGGAAAAGGGGGTTATGGTACAACTTATAAAGCGGTTTTGGGAGAAGGAACAATTGTTGTTGTTAAAAGGTTGAAAGAAGTGGTCGTTGGGAAACGAGGATTTGAACAACAAATGGAGATTATTGGAAGTGTAGCAAAACATCCAAATGTGGTTCCTCTTCTTGCTTATTACTACTCTAAGGATGAAAAACTATTAATTTATGATTGTGCTGCATCTGGCAGCTTGTCATCTCTATTACATGGTACGACGTCGTTGAAACTTTGCATTAACATTTACACAATGTTCAAAATTATGTTTCACATATATGGTCTAATATGATGGCGGCTATATGGGTTATCACATGCGTTGGATGAACAGTAAAATCATTTGTTTGAAAAGGGACATAGGTTTTAGTTAATCAGAAACTTTTTTTTTTATTATTATCTTAAGTAATTACTTAATATTTCAACAATAAATTTACTACAAAATAAATTTTTTCTTTTTCTGAATAAAACTGTTACGGGTTTTTTTTTAACTGTAGAAATTTATTAAGAAACCGAAACAATTGTTGTTAGTTATTACGTCATTGAGCGAATTTTGACTCATTTGACATGTTTATTTCCCCTTTTAGCTAACCTGTTTCTGTACTTGCTGTTTTACCTGTCTAGAGTAAAACATTGATAAGAAAATTTTAATACCATTCACATCTATGATACAGGTAACACAGGTTCAGGAAGAACGCTCGATTGGGAAACCAGATTAAGAGTCACTCTTGGTACAGCAAAAGGGGTTGCTCATATTCATTGTGGAAATGCAGGAAAACTAAGTCATGGAAACATCAAATCCTCTAATGTCCTTCTCAACCAAGACAATGATGGTCGAGTAACTGATTTTGGGTTAACTCCACTTATGGGCATTCCTACACTCCCTCCTCGAACATCAGGCTATCATGCACCAGAAGTAATTGATACCAAAAAAGCCACTCAAAAATCTGACGTCTACAGCTTTGGTGTTCTATTACTTGAAATGCTGACAGGGAAAGCACCAGTTCAGTCAGCAGAAGGGCAAGATGAGGTGGTGGATCTTCCGAGGTGGGTCCAATCTGTGGTTCGAGAAGAGTGGACTGCTGAGGTATTCGATGTGGAGCTTATGAAGTACCAGAATGTAGAAGAAGAAATGGTGCAAATGCTTCAGATAGCCATGACATGTGTTGGGAAAAGCCCGGAAACAAGACCAAAGATGGATCAAGTGGTTAGGATGATAGAGGAAGTCAGGATCTCGGATAACAACCTGAGAAGCCAATCATCAAGCCAAACACAATGATTAAGAAGGGTGCAATGCAACCGTATGTGCAGCTGCACAAGGATTATCTTTCTTTTACTTGATCGTTTGTTCATTACAAGTTGACAACAAGTAACTGTATAACGTTTGTTATAGAAATCATTATTCATCATTTGCTTTTACATGTTTCTGGTTTTGAAATAACATAGATTGTTTGTTTCTTTTTATTGATTGTTTGTATACTAAGAGCAACTTAAGCTTCATTGACCAGAAGGAATTTTCGTTGAAATAAAAATGAAAGAACAGTGAAGAATGCAAAATAAAACGCTTAGGGGCCGTTTAGTTGGCGAAAAATATCTCATTTGTCTAGGAAATTTTTCATGTGAAAAGGAAAATATATAAAATCCGTTTAGTCGCAATTTTTTTCAACATTTTTCAAAAAAGGTGGGATTCTCATTCTCACTTTTTTTCAACATTTTTCAAAAAAGGTGAAAAACCCATTTTATCATTCTCACTTTTTTTCATTCTCATTTCTTCTCAATAAAAAGAAAAAATATAACTCTAACTAAACGGATTTTCAAAAATCTCAACTCTTCTCTAAAAAAGATGACAATTCCCTTCTCTAAAAAATTAGAAACTGAAAAATAAGAATAATTTTCACCAACTAAACGGACCCGTAGTATTTATCGATTAATGAGAAATATAATTAAGATGTCGAGAATGAGATAAAACTACAACTTCATATGCATAAAAAAAATAGATACATCAGCCCATTATTTCTCTATCATTATTTGACATATGTAGCTATCATTTTTTCGCACTCTTCTAATTTCAATAATTTTTTTTTATTAAAAGTGTGTTTGTTTCATTAAGATGTTTTGGGTCTGAATGTGACTACCACCTCTTACCAGTAAGAGTTGGATATAAAGTCTGAGTCTGAATGAAATAATGTTGTTTGTTTTTTATAAGTGTCTGAATGACTTTAATTGTCCATTTTTAAGCATAACAATACGATATAGATAGCTATTGTTAAGATTAATATTTGGAAAAAAAATTCAATCTTATAGATAAAACTTCAACCCAATTTGTAAATAATCAAACTATATCCCAATTTTTATAACAGATTTTGAATAGCATACAAAATACAAGCCCATGATCAATTTAGCCCATGTTCATTTGTAGCCCTAAACACAAAGGATATATAAATAAGAAATAACTTAACCCTATTCACCATCCACCCTAATTATACGGAGTCAAAAGAAAACACACAATAATCTCCTTTCTTATCTTAAAACCACGAAGAACACAGCAAGAACACACATTATGTCATAGTTCATTCCTTAAAAAACCACGAAGAGCACAACTGTTTTCGGCTTTAAGATCCTTACTAGGGTCTCAGGTAGGTTTTTTTCATGATTTTTCTTTATAGATCGATGATGATTTAATATTTAACTTGTATAAACTCGAATTTTTTTATAACAAGTTGATAAATCTGAGATCTTGTGTATTTATCCAAGCTTTTGTTTGATATTGTGGAGTTAGATACATAGGGAAAGAGGCATTAAGACCTAATCACCAAGTCTGATCTTAGTAAGACGTGCTCCATGTGCCCGCGTTTGACTCTCGAAAAAAAAACAAAAAACAGAAAAGTCTGACCGCATCTGACTGGTCAGACGTCAGACGTGGTTCAGATGTTTTTGGCAAAAACAAACACACCCTAAATCTCTTCCCATGATATCGATTTCATTTTATTTACTAAATAAATAATCCAGAATGCCATGTCACTTCCACGTGTCATAGTTTTCTTTAGAGTAGATTACACCATTCGTTCCTAAGGTTGTCTCGAAGTCACACACTCAGTCCGAATTTTAAAATAAATGCATCATTCTTCTTCAGTGTCTCCATTTTGCTTCCTCGGTGTTCCTTTTAACTAACAACCGTGAGGGAAATAAGTTCATTTCATAGCTTGTCTTTTTTCTAATAATTTCTTTTATTTGATGATACTAGACTATAGACTCGGGCTTTGCGATTGCCAATATAAAAATATTGAATTAAAAATAACTAGAAAACATACACATGCACGCGCGCACACACACACTCATATATATATATATATATATATATATATATATATATATATATATATGTTACTAGTTTATATAATATATATATCTATACTACTATATATATCTTAGTTATATACTATATACTATTATCTATATTTATATATATTAATATATAAATATATAGATATTTTTACTTATAAAATATCTAACTTCTTATTTTTCTAAATAATATCTCTAGTTTCTCTCTCAACTCTCTCTCTTTTTTCTCTCTCTACACCACCATCTTTCTTTCTAATTTCTTGTTACAAATTCGTGCATCATATGTGTTATATGAAGTGTTAACGGGATCCTACATAAACATTTGCTATAATATTGCCCCCACATTAATTCTTCCGTTTCAATTTCACCCACTAATTGTTCGTTTCAAATCAAACATTCCTAAATTATCTTCTTCATTCACTATGATTTGTTTTGATTTTGAAAATCATATTAACAAAATCATAACTATCCCTTCATTCGCTATGTTCATAATTGATGATAAAATCATTTAGGATATTAAGGATGATTTGAATCGTACAATATTTTCTCCAGTTTTATCATAAATTATTTGGTTCTTATGATGAATACTTTGTTTTCAATCTCAAATCAAGTATATTTGAATTTCAATTGCGGTTTTAATTATTATGTGCATTCGATTAATTTAACCTTAAAATATGATTTCCAGTATGGGTTTTTATTTTGATTTCGATTTTAAAGTGAATGAAGAATGCATCTGTGGAATTTTATTATGGATTCGAGTTTTGTAATCAACCATGACTTAATTTAGGATTATTAGTTATTTTTTAGATTAAAGATCTCACTGATAGAAACCACTGCTTCAATTGTGTTAATTATATTTGAGATGGAAATCTATGTTTATTTGTGTCTACTGATTCGGAACAATAA
>BQNB010119744.1:0-20759 GCA_026074375.1 Tanacetum coccineum
ATTTTGTCGCATTACATTTTGTATATCTGTTATGGGCTTGAAATCTTTGTAATTTGAACAAGTGAACAAGTGAAGCTTCAGGCTTATGTAACAAATACTTTGTTAAATCCAATGTATCGGTTTTAAACGACTTTTTGGTCGTTATATATATATCTTGTGTTATTGATCAATGAAGTAACACGCCTCGGACCCTTATTCCGCTGCGACCCAATTTGGGGGTGTTACACAATTTGTGAATTTCAGGTTTTAAGATTTGTTTTTGCCTGTTAGCGAATTTCTTCAACAACTAATTATGTTCGTGTGCGACGTATTTTTTTGCTGTTTGAACATCAGTCTCCGCTTGTTATCGGATGTCTTCATCAACAATTTATTATGGCGTTAAAGGTTTTTTAGTTTTTTAATCCAATCCGAGCTTTCTCGATTTCGCCGCACGAATTGCGAGGGTGTATTAGAGTATAAAACGGTCCAAGCCTGAATGTGGGTTGGGTCCATTAGGGTTTCTACTAGGTTCTAGGTTACATTATAAATACCATATAAATAATACATATCTCCTACGAGGTTTTCATTCTCTAACAAATTCGTGGCATTTCCGTTAAAGGATGATAATGGGTATCGAAAATACAAGAATGTACCAGAACTATACATTTATAGATTAGCACCGGTACCAGTTCACTATACCTGATACGATACTAGTATCACGAAACAAGCTTCCCAGAAAAAGGGTACCATTTGAAACCGGTATGGAAAAATAACGGGAATCACCGATTGATTTTGGTACCGAAACTAAATTAGGCTTTTTTTTAAAGTAATCTGCTGATCCAAACACTTTTTCCACCCTGCACTTTTAACTTTGGAAAAAATACCCTCACACATAACATAAGGTTTTTAACCTTGAAGTTTTTAATCGGTGAAGTTTTGTTGATTTATGATTTAAACTATCAAGCATACTTGATTAGTGCACTGTCAAAATAACTCTGCACCTCACAATACGTATGTTCTAACATTGTACTTTGTACATGGACCAGGAAGTTGTTTATTCTTATAGGTATTTTGTAATTTCCTCGAGGGAAACTTAATTATATATAGTTTATATATATATATATATATATATATATATATATATATATATATATATATATATATTATACAGCAGTTGAAAAAGACCATTAATGCCCCTATTAAAAAGTGATTCTGAAATTCTAAAATGTCTACACAAGTCATTTTACCCCATAAATTAACCAATTAAACAAAACTTATGAAGGAAGCCTCACATAATTCGGCCTCTATTCTTAAGTTTCATTAAAAAATCTCAAATTAAAAAAACCCATCCATTCAACAAACAAAAGATTTTTTTATAACCTTATGCGATCATCATCAGAAAATCAACACTATTTGCAGCTTTAATTTCATTAATGTTTTAGATATTGATTTTCTTATTTTGTATTAATTTGACTATGAGTTAAGTTTTTGCAAAATTCATTCCTAAATTATATACACTGCCATTAAGTCAAATATTATGTGTAAACTTTCAGTCCGTTTTGTTTTTCCTAGGATAATTTTTGTTTTTTCTTGCAAATCATCAGGTATGTTTTGTTGTAGTTGGTACTCGTTATAATACCCGTGCACGCACGAGTTTTTTTCTAAAAAATCAAATTATGTATTTCTAGTTGATAATGTCATTAAAATGCTTTTAGTTGCTTGATTAATAGTAAAAAGATCTCATGTATATATTTCGGTTGTGAGATAATTGGTATTACGTATTTAGTTTAAATTTGAAGCACATGTTTTTAATATGCTTTACATTTTATTCAAAGTAATGACTAAGCACCACCCTAATTAGAACCAACCCAATATAATTTTTTTATACTCACTTATAGTTTAAGACCCGTGTAGTACATGGGTTGTCAAAGTTTTATTCTAAATAAAGATACATAATTAACTTATCAAATATATTTTTCATGAAATTTATGAACTTCTGAATATAATCAGTTATATGTTAATTAATTATTCTATTTGTGTTTCTATTCTTGTGTTAGTGAGAGAGATTGAAACTGAACAGGTTAACCATATACTAAACGTAATAATTTTTATAACCTTACAGTAAGTGTCATCATAATAATTTTTATCTCATAAATATTTTATACAAATAGTAAATGTATTGGTGTAGACTGAATGAATTACAACCAACCTGTATGATGTCTTGATCACATGCATTATCAGAAAAAACATAATATCAAACAAATCTTATCAAGATCCAAGTTTAACTAAATTTTCTTGCATCTCAACCTTCAACATTTTCACGGTGTAAGTTTAATAGTAAATTGTGAGTGTTTCAAAATTCGACTTAATTTTATATAACATGAGTGATCCCTTTTCACACATTGAGAGTCGAATACCAATACCAAATTATAACTTAAAAGTCGACCACTGCAATTTATTTCAAGTATCTTGATGCATTTTTCTAAGACAAAACATATCCTCAAATTCATGCATTCCGTTCAAGATGAATCTTCGACTCCTATTTCCTTTCCAGGCCTCTATTTTGACATAAAGTCCCTCAATCTACTGCTTGGTACTCTAACTGTTTGCCAGACGACTGTCTGTTAGCTCCAATTTTCAATCAAGGTTAACCAGATCAAAATTAGACTCTTTTGATTGACAACATTAAAATTTAAATTACTATCAACTACCTAGTAATAATAAACTTCCTAAACTCAACGCTATCTTGATCATCCGTTAATCTCAGTCCCTATAAGAGGGATACTTACTATTCACCACTGGTTTGTCTTTAAAATCTTGTTCGTACTAATCTTTTGTGCATCGTATGTTTCATCGACAATGGCAAACCGTATATCTTCTTTTCATACTTTGAAAAAAATGTCAATTTAGTGTCTCATTATAACTTAGAATAAATGTGATGTAAACCCATTGGCAAGATACTATTGAAACATTATCACTCAACATCAATGGTATCACTCTCTCACTGCAAATGTGCAGTTGACCGGTCAATGGAGGGTTTTTGAAGAAATAGGTCATGGGTTCAATCTCAACTCCTGGCTAAAAGGTCATTAGAACATGTGCTTATTGCCTGAGGCTTGGTCTTTGGGGAAGGGTCAGTCGGCACATAAAAGGGTGCACGAGGTCAGGTTTCAGTCGATTAAAATATTTTGAATAACATAAGCAAACTTATTAAGTTAATTATATATAAGCGTTTCCCATGTCAAATTAAGAATGAGTATCATGCTAAATAATGTAAATGGTTTAACCAGATATAAAGTTTGAGCAAATCGTATCAAAAAATTATATGTTTGGTTCTAATTATTTAAAAGACTCATTGTGCTAGAACATTAGGGATTATGATAAATTAGCAAGTAAAAATGTTAAAAACTTGGATAACACTCAACAATTACAACTTTGAAGATACTTATAATAAAAAAAACCACACAATTAGGCTCTAAAATAAGATGTTCCAACCTATATAATACCTAAAGTTTATAATTAAACAGTGGCAAAACATAGAGGATTTCAATGTGAGAACTCCTCCGTTAAAAGCTTAAAAATCATACAATTTAACTATGGCAAATAGTCACAAAAGTTACATACCTTAAACGTACTTTCCTTTTTAATGCTTTAACAAAGGCATTTTAGAAGGGCTTTTTATTTAAATGATTTTACAAAGGCATTGCATAAAGGATTTTTATTTGAATCTTGTATAATCCATAGAGTGTAGAAAGTCCCAAAAAGTACCATAATCTAGGGCACATGGGTTTCTTCTAGTAAATTAATTGTACCTAAATAACAACCCACAGATGAGAGCATTGCATGATTAAATAAATATCATATTTGATCCAATTTTACTATAACTAAAATGTAATTTATAGCAAATACCAGCGGACAGATTTTTGGTTAGAGCATATAATTATTAAAATGAATCCTTAAAAAGTATGTAGAATCTGAGATTTCTAATAACTTAAACTTGAAAGGCATTTAAATGGAACTATTTTAATGGAGATGATGTAATACATATATCCTACCAGTAGATGATTGGGAAGGATATTTGATACTGCAAATTAAAAACAAAAATCTGATGAGATTAATTTCTTAAACATGGTATACTATCTCCATGTTTAAATTGCCAAATTCCATCATGACTCAACATTCTTAATTATGAGACATTTTCTCAACAACAAACAAACAAAAAATACAAAAATTAGATATGTTGTATAAGCATATCTTTATGGGGGGAAAGTTTTAGAGGCTTAAGCCCAAACATGATGTTTATTTTCTTTTGTTACTTATCAATATGTGTAGAACTTAACATTACTTGAATCCCCAACAACAAGAAGATTGGACTCACCTTAAAGTTTTGTTGCACATTGTTTCCTGAAAGTACACTCGAAACTATGAAGAAATTGAAAGTCATTCGACAACACATGACTTTGGACCAAAAGGCATGCTGCAAAAACCAAATCATAATAAAGTTTTAAAGAGCCATTGAACATACTAATCGATAGAATATTCAGATTTGCCTTGATCTTCTTTTGCTAGTTTACACTGCATTTTCTCTCTGTCTCATCTCCAACCAAGCATTTGGACATTGAGTAACTTGCGTTAGGTGTCTTAATTAATAACGCTTACAGTTACATTGTGTGTACTCGTTCGAGGTTGCAACCTTAGTGTGAACAGGCTTTTTGAAAGCCAATTTGCTATAGTACGAAATCTTATTTGATTCATCCTCAACTACATATTCACTGCCAAAGTTTCAAGTATGCATAGTATGGTGTCATTTGTAGAAGTTTGATTCGTAGAGCACCCTCAATTCCTTAAAATGATCCAGAATTAGAAAGCAATTAGCAAATAAGAACTTCCAATAAGCATTACAAACACGCTCTTACATATACCAAAAAAACATCTATTAAAGTTATCTAAAATCTTATGTAAAATGTAAGCACAACAACTTGTTAAAAATAAGTGGTTTGATGGCTTACGAAGTTCTTTAAGAATTAGCCACCTTTGATGGTGTGATAAAACTTCACACACGTTTAGCCATATTCATTCCTCGTTATTTTCATGAAGATCACACATTTCATCGAGAAAATAAAGCCAAAACCATAAAATATGTCCACCCTACAAAAAATAGTGTCCTAAGCATAAGAAATTTCACAAAAGCAAACCATGTGTCAATGAGGAGTATTATTTATTACCTTTTAGTTTAGGATTAACAAATTATTATTTAAGTCTGTTTAGGAGGAAAATTTCGAGACCTCAATCCTCATCACTACATATAGAGGGATCAAAAGGAAGGGTGGCACTTTAAGCTCTTATCGTACATTTGTGATTGACCATACATAAAGGTAGCTTAGGAGGAACAATAGTTTACCATTACAACTCTTTCAAACAGTTAGCTTTGATATCACATTTTCAAACAACACACACGTAACCAAACACTAACTCCTATAGTGCGTCTTATTACAGTTAATTATGTGATTCGCATGATTACAAATTAAATAATAAATATCAAAAAGCGATTCCAAACACCTTTAAGATTTTAAAAAATGTACCAACATAAAATTATTAATAACGTATATAAAAATCCAATCTTTATAAGAAATTAACAAAACCATTTTGACGAATGCATAATCATATAATCCAACGTGTATAGAACAAATAACAATCAAATTACATATACAAAAATAACAACCAAAAAACTTAAGAGAAAAGTTACACAAAATTTAACCTTTTGTATCATCAGTTAACTGTCGAGCTTAAAAACATCAAATTAAGGTGAAAACAACCCTAAACCAAAATCAACGATCAAAATATAATGTATTAATCCATGATACTCAAACAAAATAACAAAATAATGATACATGATGGTTTATTGAGGATTAATATAACATGACATTAGTATACTATTGGCACACCACATGTTCCTATATATGTTATGGTACCAAGTAAGTTTTTTTTGGTGTCTTATAAAAATCAACATCTTTTCGTTATGGTACCAAGTAAGGTTTTTTTGTGTCTTATAAAAATCAACATCTTTTCTTCACGAGGTGTTAATCCACAAAATAACCATTTTTTAATAAATTAAGTATCTTTTCACAATTATACACATTGGGGATTCAAGATCAAGGATATAAGTATATTCACAATTCTAATTTATTAAAAATTAGAGAAAAATTACCTGAAAATTTTATATTGTATCAAGTATTGATCAAGCGCGTGGATCGGCCGATCTATTAAGGTTCGTAACTATAGAATTGATCGACAGATTTGGATTGGTAATGAGATTAGGGTTTTGATCAAAAATAGGGAAACTGAAACAGAATACAAAGATGACTCCATGAAGAAGGAATACAGAGATGGTTTTGTTTTGTCATAGAATTAAGATTGAACAACAATGATGACCGGTTTCATGATGATTTGATTTGTTGGTGATGATGATCTATGTATCATGTAATGATATAACCGTAGTGATGATGTTAGAGACGCTATTATGCAATAAGGAATGTTTAGGTTTTTGTCTCACATCACAACACTATCTGTTAATCTGTTATTTATAAATTTACATAATAGGCAAGAAAGTTTTCTTTCTACATATTAGACACTAACCTTTATGAATTTACTCTCGCTTTTTTAAGGTTTTTTTCTTTTTTGTTTTTGACACTTAAACTTTTATGTTTAATTTTTTTCATTAAAACAAAACGTGTGATTAAACTTTTTTGCAAGTTTTGGAAATATTTTGACTTTTATAAATAAAAATATATTTTAAAAAATAATGATATTGAAAGAATGATACTTAATAAGGAAACATTATTTTTTTCAAAAATACGAAAGTCCCACTTGAGGTTTTGCTTTATTATATAAAAGATTTTGAACATTTTTATGATTGTTTTCTTCTTTTTATTTTTTCGTTTTACAGAGTAGTTGTTGACACTTTTATGAATCCATCAATTCAACCATCTAAAAAGGTATGTGCCTTTTGAGTTTATTGTGTATTTGAAAAGTTCATGTGTATGTGCATAAGGTGTTTGATAAAATGCTTAATTGAAATTATTATTCATAAGAAGACTTTTCGTTTAGATTTAACTTTGGGTTAATTGCCTAAAAATGTATTATATTTGCCACTTTTTGTCATTATGTGTAGAGTACTTATTTTTTATCCATTGTGACACCAAACTTTTGAATTCGTGCTATTGTGTGTATTTTGTGACCATTTTACCCTCACTTTTTTCAAAATTTGAAGGGTAAAATGGTCATTTTACATGGCAAAAATAGTCGCAGAATGCACACAATAGCACGAATTTAAAAGGTTGATGTTATAATAGAAAAAATAGTACTCTACACACAATGACAAAAAGTGACAAGTATGATACATTTTTAAGTAATTAACCCTTTAACTTTTAATATTGATAAGAGCTAAAATGAACCGCTTTGTTGGTATAAATGTTATTAGGTTAATGGTAATATAATAAGATGCAACTCACATTATATGATCAAGCCGTCAAAGTGTTATTAGGTTATTTTGAGAACTATGCAACTTTATAAGTTGTTGATGTATAATTTTTTGATAATTTTTGTAAAAACACTTTTTTATTAAAGTTTAGAATCATTATATTTGATGATGTGACATGTCCCTTTTCACGTATGTGATACCAGCTTCATTTTGGGTGACTTACCCGAAGATTTCAAGGTTTGTTGACGCGACACCCATTGTAGACATAAGTATTTGACAAATAGAATTTAATGCTATAAAGTTTTAAAATAGAAAATAGAAGTACTATTGCAATCTTTAAAGTTGGTGTTTTTGAAAGGGTCTCTATAATTCTAGTCTTTGAAGATGGTGTTTTCGAAATGGTACATATGTTACAGAATGTTTAAAATAGAGAATAGAAGTACTATTGCAATCTTTAAAGTTGGTGTTTTCGAAAGGGTCTCTATAATTCTAGTCTTTGAAGTTGGTGCTTTCGAAAGGGTACATATGTTACAGAATGTTTAAAACAACTCACATTGATGAGGTTGTTGGTTTGATGCAGAGCGGAGAGGGAAAACTAAAGGTGTAATTCATTTTCATTCAATAAATTTCGCCAAAAATGGCTGCGATTTAAAATCAAATCAAACTCACATGATTTAGTCTTGCGCTCAATATATCACATTTTGTTTTCGAGCTCAAATGAATAATATGTGTAGGTTCTGTTAAATAGTATTTTTCATTGTGAATGTTTTGTTAAACGACATAAAGTTTTGTAAGGCGTTCAACACATGGAAGGATCTGATCTTCTTTGATAGCTTTGGTATGGATACGTAGATCACTCTCAGGTATGTTTACCACTATATTAGTTGGATATATGTTGTTTTGTCTTCTTAAATATTCAATTGGCAGGCTACAAGTATGATCATTTAATTTTTTTATTAATGAAACCAGTGGTCTTGCTATACAATTGTAGCTCCTTTTTATAACCTTTTTAAGAATATCATTTAAAAGTAGTTGATGGGAAGACATAGCTTAACATGTGCTCCTTTCAAGCTCCTAAGATTAGGCTACTTCGAAGTATTCTTTTTTTATTCAGGTGATGCTATGCATGTAATGCTCTTTTGAATAGATGATTGTTTATTAGAGTTGTAATCTTATTACATTTAAGATACATGACTAGCCATGTTTTTGTGGTCAGGTCATGGCGAATGAAAATCCTGTCAACAAGTTCAAATCCAAGGTGATTGCTTTTAATTATATTAAAAGTTTAATAGAAGTTGTGTTTCATTCTACATGTTCATATGTTTGATGAAATCAAATTTTAAGTTTAAAGTTTAACTTGCACATTAAGTGTTTGATGAAATATATTTGGTCCATGTTTATATGTTATCATGAGTTTTTTTTGTTTTATTTTGTTGCAGGCATTGGCAAACTAAACTCCATTCACATCTATTGTGATTTAACAATCGAGTAAGTAATCATAAGGGTGAATATAGTAACAATAAAAAACTATGGTTGACAAATTAAGTAAAATGAAAAACTGTACTTGGACTGACATAATTCCACAAAACCCACCGGTGTGGGTGTGGTTTAAGTATTTGTCATCAAACCTTTGTGTTAGTCAAAAATGCATCAGCCTAAAACCCAGATACCAAACGTGCCTTAAGCTTTTTTATAATTAATAAAAATGTGTCCCTATGTTTGGTTTATACCAGAAGTTTAAGGATCAAATTTCTAATACAGAGGTGTTGTTGGATATCACTAATACATTGGTGATTTATGTTAATGTAGGGAATTTCATGTCTTTTCTACTAAAGGGGTTTGGACTACTTTGTGGCAACTGAAGAACTATTAAAAGTGTACTTACATTATAAGGGAAGGCTAAACATTTTGATCACAAACGTCTTGGCCAAGATATGTATCTCTTTCTTATAAAGGTACTTAGTTAATACCTAATAAAATGATTTGTGTTGGCTTTTGTTTGATCATTATAGGTGGTGAAACGGGTGTGGTTGGTAATCGGTAAAGTGGATAATTATTTGTGTGGATTATAATGAGCCATGACGAGTAACAATTCATCGAGACTTTTTTGTTCAGTTGCATTAATAAATATGATTACAGAACCTGTTAGTAAAATACCAAATCAATGTAACACATTATTTGTGTGAGTTAAAAAGATAAAGTTTGTTATAGCTATATGTTACCTCATGTCTTAAATGGGTGACGCAAGAGCTTCAATGTATTTACCTCTTGAAAGATACATTAATGCTAATACATATGTTTACTTTTTGAAATAGATATCTAAGATATGTTTACCATCTTATATTTTTAGTTTCACTAATACTATACGGTGGCGCTTGGTTTATAATATTCTGTTATTTTGTATGATCAGGCGAGTGCTTATATTTCCAAAACAAAATAACATGGATCATTTTGACAATGCATCTTGATGTTGCGGATTCCACTACATTGCTAAATGGTTAGAGTAGATATGCTCAGTTCAACCTTGCCGTGGTTAATCAAATTCATAACAAGTTTACCATAACAGACTATGGGTAGTTTAATCATAATGTGATATCTGATATATGATATTCTAATATAAAGACAACTAAACTATCCATTATGTTCTGTTAATGAATATAACTGTATGCGTAGATATATGATTACTATCAAAGCTAAAAGTTTAAACTGGTTTCGTCAGCATAGAAGTAAGTTAACATACCAAGGTTGACACCATGTAATTACTGAGTTTGTTGTTTTTTTTCTCACTTCCATTCTTAATTTTGGAGGCATAATGGAACTTTAACAAGTTATACTTGCAAAATGCAAGATGCCAATGTGGAGTAGGAGACATGTGTAACACCTCCAAAAATGTGTCGCAGCAGAAATACATTCGGGAGCGTTACTTCATAATACATCAGCACAAGATACAAGAGAACGACCTTTAAATGTGTCGTTTGAAAAGTAATCTCGTTGATTTTCTTGAAATTGATATAACATTTGTCCTATAAATGCATCACAATGAAAAGCTTGAAAGCAATACAACGAGATTTGATCATTTGTATGTAAGTAGAAATCCATGAATGAAATCTTGTTATTTTGACTCCAAGCACATCAGTAGCCAAGCATCTAATTCACCTGAGGAAAAACATGCTAAAAAGTCGGTCAAACATAATGTTGGTGAAGTCTATAGATTTTTGTATATGTTTAATGTGAAATTCAAATGATTTAATAAAAGTTATGCATGACCATTTCAATCCTTATAATGGTTGCCAAAAATATAAGTGTAAATGTAGAACCAAAAGAGTATAGTGTTTACTGCTTCACCACAGTATAATGAAAAGTGTTTAGTAATCAGTAATGTTCAACAAAGTAGTGGGTTCCACAAAGATTTCTTTAAATGTCATATGACTACTATATAGTTACAGTATCAATAAAATTTATCTACTATTGCCACTAAGCTCCCAAATGACACCGAAGCTAATTTATGTAGCATATAATATGCCAATTGTATTCTGCCTACTGTGTCTGACCAAGACACCCAATGAGATTGACATGGTATTTATCCGTTTTCGGGGAGTGTCCCTGTGGGTATGTGAGCGCTACTCACTCGGGATAGGGATATTTTAGTCCCAATAGATTATTATAACAGTCACGCTTACTTAAACCTGTACGTCGGTCAAAGCTAATGTCGGTCATGATGTTGGTCGATCGGGCAATGAGACGTGGTCTAATCGCTACTTAGGAACACGGTGGAAACAGGAGATGATAACCAAAAACACTTGTGTCCAATGAATAAATAACCATTGTATTCATAAAACAACTTTTTCAAATATTAAATCCTTAAGTAGAAAGAGACTGTGATATTTTTCAAGTAACCGAGTTTGTAATCGGTATGTAAAACAATTTTGATCAAACGTGTATGTAACCAAGTTATGTAATTCATGAATGCAAATCAAATATGTAAAAGAGATTCTAAATGAATGTGTAAACAAATTGTAATGAGTACGTATTCTCCCCCGAGATTTGTAAAGTAATTGTAAAACAAGTGAAAGAGGGGCTATAAACTCACCTCGACGATGAAGAACGATTGGTAGAAGTGCACATTAAGCACAACACAAGCGGAAACCGGAACGGTTCGACCAAGAAGTTGCAGTTTATCTTAACGGCTAAGACCCCCTAGCTTGGTGGTTGGTTAAATAAATCAATCAAAAAGTTGATAAAAGATTTAGATCTAAAGTTGATAAAAGATTTAGATCTAAAGATTTAGATCTAAAGTTGTAATAGCTTGGTGGTTGGTTAAATAAATCAATCAAAAAGTAAACGCAAGGTGTGTAATATATTCCGTATATATTACATAATGAACAATGACCGAGTATATAATTCATACCATGAATTATATAACAAGATACACAACCAAAAGAATAACTCGAAGCGTATATAATACGCGACATGTGTTACATCTAAAAGGTGACAATTAAAATAAAATGGTCCAATTATATAATACTTTCCGAGTATTATATAAGAAAGATGATATAAATAAAAGAAACTAAATAATTCGACACGCGCCCGAATATCCCCAAATGATTAAATAGAAAGTTTCTTTATAAAAATAAACGCACGTTTAAAGTTGCGGATTAGATAAATGAAATCTCTAAAATTATAGCTTACGTTTGATTACCGGTTCTTCACGATCTAATAATTCTTAAGGCATTTAATTCGTCCTTTTCAGGATAATAAGTAAAGTAAGATTTGTAAAAGTTTACTAAGTGTAGCGATTTATAAAAATCTCGGCATGACCTGTTCGTTTATTTAACGTTTTCCATATTAACAAAAGTTAATTAGTTTCCCTCAATTAAATCGATCCATGTTGCAAACCTAAACACCCCCCTTAAGGTTATTATCCCCAAATCCAAACACTCCCAAATACGTTATTAAACACCAAAAACAAAATAATACACAACACATTTATTTAACCATTAAACCACCATTAGGTCAGGTTTTATATTTATAAAAATCCTACGATATATTTATTTGTCGATTATATAAACCAAACGCACCCTAATGGTTTTCCTGCTCACCTAAACACGCCCTTACGGCTGTTACACAGCCAACCAAACGCACTCCTATCTGCTGCTAAACCAAACGCACTCTTATGGTTTTTCTGTTAGCCCAAACTCCCCTTTTTGGCAGTTTTGTTAACCCAAACGCCCCCTTTTGGTAGTTTTGTTAATCCCAAACGCGCCCTTATGTTGAAACTGTCAAACCAAACGCACCCTTGTGCGGATTCTGTCAAACCAAACACACCCTATGCTGTTTAAACCCCTAAACCAAACGCACCCCTCGGCGCTATACCCAGATCCAAACGCACCCTTTTCATTGTTAATCCCAGATCCAAACGCCCCGTTGGGTTGTTACTAATAACCAAATGCACCCTATGTTGTTGTAAGTACAAAAACCAAACGCACCTTGCTGGTGCAAAGAACTTAATGCACCCCTTCAGGGTGACAGAAAACCAACCCCACCCTTTTGTGGGTTTTTATCAAAACCACACGCACCCTAAGTGGGTTTGTCTATAAAACCGAATGCACCCTCGTGGTGCTGTGAAGGTGGCGGTAGTGAGGAGAGGGTGTGACGAGATGATGTTGGTGGTGTCGGTGAGGACGACGTGATGATGGAGATGAAGGTGGTGGCTGGTGGGTGTGGCGGCTGTGGTGATGATGTTGGATGACGAGATGAACGTGGTGGAGATGAAGGTGATGTGGGGTTGGGTGTGGTGTTCGTCGGAGAGTGGAGGTCGGCTGGTGGCCGGAGATGTCGCCGGAGCGACGCCGGCGGTCGGAAAAATGAGAGGAGAGGAAATGGAGGCTAGGTTATAATGAGAAAACGGTTTCTTATATATATATTTAAAAGTTTAAAAACAATATAGAAAGTGTATAATAGTCCAGGGTGGTTTAAGTAAATATTACCATAGGGACCTAAAGTGTAATTTTCGTGAAATAATGGTTCGAGACTCGTTTAAGCTAGATAACGGATGATTTAAAACACGAAAGTTGCGCCATTGTTTTCCAATTAATTTTTCCCACGAAAACGAGTATTTACATGACTATTATTTTATAAATGTTTTTATAAAATATATTTAAATGTTTAATATTTATTTGGGTATCACGGACAAGCGTTGTCCGTAAAATTAAAAAAAACTTTAATTTGAACATTTACATTTTTAAATAAACGTTTTTGAATAATTTATTAAATAATTTATTAACTATTTTTACTTAATAAAAAGTGATAATTAAATATAAATTTAATTATTTTTGTGTCGGTACGCGTTGTGTAAAAAAATTTACGAGGGTATTTCAAAACTTTGCGAGGCTATTATAGTCATTTTCTGCTTAGTTTCGGATCTCGGGTAAAACTAAAAAGTTGTTCGGAATGTCGTTTTACATCAAATTGCTTTAGAGTCCGAGTTGTGAAAACATGATTTAGCGGGTCGTTTTTATAAGTCAACTTAGAAATAACATATATCTTCTCGTTTTCAAGTCAAATAAGTTAAAAATAAATTTGCACATTAGAGATATGTAATAATAAATATGATTTATTATTTAAATATGTTTCGAAAAATTACCGGTTACGCGGTAATCGTTTTTATGTGACAATAAAAGATCAAAAGTCAAAAAGTCAAGTCGGACCCGAAAAGTCAAAGGGTAAACTAGTCATTTAAAATTTCAAAAATTGCCGGTTGTTACAACATGTGTTTGGTGATTTGCACAAACATTTAGATGATGAAGCTAATACCTAAAGAACATACTCGGTATGTTTTTCTTAACTCTTAACTAAAACGTAGTCGTTACAAAGTGAGTTCTAGATTGAAGTGTGTTATTGAAATCTATGGTTGATAACTTTGGATAACGTACTTTTAGTTGTGATTTAAATAGGACGTCAACCACCTTAAAGGGAATGATGTGTTTGAGATTGCTTATTAGGGGTCCTAGGGGTTTTTGGGTAAGCTTACTGATGCAACTTATTAGCTTATGCGTTATTAGAAGATACTCTATAATAAGTTACCTTAAATGTCAAAAGATTAACAGTGCCTAATAACATCGTATAATCTGGTTTGCAGATTTGTTATCCTTTATATTTTTGCGAATTTTGGATCATTTGCGAACCTTTGCGATTACCCACTGTTGGCAAGGTGTTTCGAACCACATATACACCTAATAAAATATTCAGATATAATCCTTTTATGTGGCGTGAAAGTGAAAGGCCTTTAAGTCTTTATCAGTAAGTGAAACTCATTTGCAACTTGCTGGGATTTAAGACTTGATTGGTATTTTAATGATGACTTGCTATATATAATCACACAACCTTAGGAATGAATACAGAGGATGTGAGCTGCAAGCCTAGATCAATGATATATTAGGATAGACATATAATAGTCATTTTTGCAGTTACTTTGCTATAAGTTCATATAGATTTGTTTGTTTGATTGTCATTTTTATGTTGTGTATAACTGTAATCGTAGAAAAAAATCTATGCTCTAAAAATCGGAGCGAAACAACTTGGTTATGTGGTTTTTACTTCTTAGAGATCATCTTCGAGTTGCTTATATATGTTCTTAGAAAGACGGAGTGAATGAACTCGGTTATAGTATTTTTTTTTTAGATGTTCGGTTTTTGTTTGGTCATGTCATGTTTTGGGTTGTTGCACACACTAGCTACAACAAAACCAGACTCTGGTTATGTTGTTTTTACTTTTTAGAGATCAGTCTATACGTATGTCCGTGAGAAAGCAAAATTTACTAGATAATGGGGGCGTTTGATATTACTTATTAAAAATGTTTATTGATTTTGAAACAACATTTAAGTAATCTACTTCATATTGTCTATTTATAGCAAAAAAAACTACTCTGAACTTCTAACAACGTATATGTATTCCAAAGGGTGTTCAGGATTAATTAAGCCCACAAATTATTTGTTCCAAGTAATTGAAGTAACCTCTTTCAAATATGCAATATGAAGTAATCAACTTCAAAGCTGAAGCAAAGTAGAATAGTAAGTACCTTTTTTCTTTGAAAGTTTACTTTTACGTTTAGCTTTCCTGGGATCCTTTTGGTTCATGCCCATTCGACCTTTTCATGTTTTATTTAACTAAAGTTTTACGCTAACTTTTTGTATGACAGGAGAAAAAGGTTGTCACCATCTTTAGCGCGTCGTTGACTGCACATGTAATAAGCAATATCAACTAAAGTTTTATGACAATTTCTTTTGATGAGTTTTATCTTATGGGTGGTGCAAGTATGGAACATCTCATAAAACATCAGTTCTTAGAGCCAATCTAAATTTTGGAATTCTAATAACCATTTTGAGTTTAAATGAACAACTAAAATTATGTTTTCCCCATTCTTCATTTTTTTGTGCTTTCTAAAGCTAATTCTATTTTTTAATTGTTCATGTGCGGGAATGAATTTCACATGCGATACAAGAATTTGATTTAGCTTATTACTCTATTAAAACATAATCTAAGAACAAATAGAGGATACTGATGGGTTTTTGTGGTTTTGGTCACTTTGTGATCGTGATTGCATCTTAATATCGGGTGATTCTTCTTCTTTCATTCCATCTTATTTAATTGCATTTTTCACGTTGTGATTATTTTGATTCAAAAGATAATTATCTTCATGTGATTATTGTTATTAAAATCAAGTTTCATGTGTTTAGTTTTACATGCACAAAATGTGTCTTGTGAAAAACAAATTCTCATACGTCGTGTTCATTTGATTTGTTTTATGAGTTCTTTCTATGCTTTTTCTTCTTTATTTGACAAAAATCAATGGCTATTCAATATTAATTGAGGCTGAGATGAATGCTTTGTTTGTTTGATGAAAACCAAGTGTTCAGTGTAATGTCTAAATGAAAATAAGAGTTGTTAACTTTTTGAGCAAGCATAATAAGATTATGCTTAATTTATGCATATTAGTCAATTGTTGGTTGACAATGACAATGCTGAGAAACCAAAGTAGGTGTAAAACTTTAAAATAAATCTAAATCTTGAAACTTGTGTTGGTAGTATGGCTTTAGCTCATAATGGGAACTCGGTTTCTTTAAAAGATGGTGATATTATAAAATCAGCAATGAAGTTGTGGACATAGCTCTTTGTTCTTCTAACAAAGTAACTTTTGTTATAGATTTTAATAAATATTTAATCATGTTTCCGATAAACGTGTTATGTGTGTATAAAGTAGTACTTATCACATGTGTGGGAATTGTAGAGATAAAGATAGGAAATGAAGTAGAATCGGGTTCAGGAGACGTGGTGCAGGGCAAAACGTCTCAAACATATCATTCACCTGTCTTGAATGCTTGGTTTTCGGCAAGTTTTTACACCATCAAGTAAGTAGGGTTTCACACTTTTTTATAATGCAAACTATGAGAGCTGAATTATCTATTTTTAGTATACATAGGCCAGAACGTGTTTCATTTGATTAACTGACCCATTAATTATATACTTTTGCCATTAGACATCGGTATCAACAACCCTTTGAACCCGAAATACTTTATAAGGATTGTAAGATGGTTAACTAATCACCAAAGTAACGTGGTATAGCACTCCGTAATTTCAGGTCATTATTTAAATCTATACTTTCATTATTTATTTTACTTTTAAGTAAAATATATATTTTATGGTTAACCGGATAGGTTATCTCGCGTTCGTAGTAAAATGTTTATTAAACATGGACCCGTCTTTAGCTTAAATATCTGTCTACGCGCACTATGTATTTTAATTATTTTAAATAAGTATCTCATATGTTGTAATTTTATTTTTATCATTCACGTTTTCTCTTCGTGGTTACACCTAAACTCTTATAATGTTTTACGTTTTTATCTCGTTAGCCTTAAAACTACCCACTTATTCTAAATTTATACAAAATAAAACCATAACCCCCCCCCCTCATCCCACTCATACGTCTAACTTAACCTCATGTATAAGTGAAACGCCCCTTTCCCGACTCTAAATTTGACCGAAAATTAAAACTTTTACTCAAAGGCATGACCCGTAAAAGACCTTGTGTCCCTTTAAAATAAACTGACCAAAATACATTACTCTTCAGTCCTTGAAAGTATCATAAACATAAAATAGACTCAATTACATTTCTAATGATATAAAGAACGTCTTCCAACTCATTACGGTTCATCTTTTATGAAAGAAACAAAAACTACAAAATTCGGGACCTTTCTGAGGCCCTTGGCCGGCGGCTGGCCACCTTTGGTCGGCGGCCGAAGCCTTGGCTGGCGGCTGGCTGACCTTGGTCGGCGGATGGGGACCTCAAAGGCTCCTATGGCCGGCGGCTGAAGGTCCTCGGCCTTAGGCCGAACCCAGTTTGCCTATTTTCTGCATTTTTACATTCTTTTCGTCCGAAATCCTTTTTCGCGCCACATACAAGACCCAAACTCAATACAAACTTACTCAAACATATTTTTAACACTTCATAAAGGTTCCAAATGAGTTTTGACCCACAATACTTACACATGGGTGCAAACGACTAATTGCCAAATGCCCCATTTTGACCCATTTGCATCCTTGTTTTAACCCATTTCACTTAAAACACTTCAATGGCATACATTAACATTATTATATCATTAGAACCTGAACATAAACGCATTAACAAAACATTTGACAACATTCATATATAAACCATTTAGACTCATGGGGGTTTAACTTGTTCAAGCTCGGCATCTTCTACCACATTCATACGCATAGTACAACATTTCCATCATTCGAGCTTCCATGTCTATACACTAATCCACACATTACCTTCCTTGCATTATACCTACAAAACATTAAACATCTAAACCGTAAGCACGAGGCTTAGTAAGTAAACGGCAATAACATGATGTTATATTTCATGAATCACATAAGTATCATTCACATTCAACTTAATTCATCTTGCCATACTTCTACATTCATTTGCACATAACACATAATCCAATTACAATTCAACACACATAAAGTCCTTACATACCTTAAATTAATCCCGATTAGCTAAACCATAAACTTGGCTAGTTTTGCCGAACTAGCACCTAATTAGCCCTTAATTCAATCATCATAAGTCTAATCTTCCTAAACCTTTATTATCAACTTCCACATAACACATATATGATATAATCAACATAATCTCATATTAAAACCAGTTTACTTACCTTGACTCCAAGCTAAGAACATCGAGAACACCAACATCATCAACATCATCATCATCCAAAGCTTTTCTTTCTAAACCATGATTTTACATATTAAAAAGATATTAATAACATGGGTTTATTCAACCATTACTTACCCAATTTCCATTCTTAACCATTATATGAACATATCTTGATCATATGATGTAAAACTCAAATCTTTATACTTAATCCTTAATTAATCTTATCCCTTATCAATAACATCTTAATTATTGATTTAGAATATTAATTACCTAAAATTCCCCAAATTGGTTACATGAACCCTAATCCTTAATTCTTCTAAATAACTTAATAATAGATACTTACTTGGGTAGGATCATTACTAGGGCTTAATTCCTTGATTGGAGTCACAATTCATACTCAGTTAATCTTTTGAGATCACCTTAGTCTTTCTCCTCTTCTTCTTGGTTCGACACATACCAGACACCAACACAGCTCTAGAACATTTTGGACAACTCCAGGGAATTACAAGACTTACTAGATATATATATTAAGTATGACACTTTAGTCAAATGACACCTTTGGTCCTTCTAATCCTTTTCATTCTTATATGTAACACATCAATCTTCCTAAACCCATTTACATATTATTTATACTTATAGTTTGACTAACCAATCATATAACATCTTCAAACTTATAAAAGTCATAGTCAAACTTATTCTATGGCATTATCGTAATAAAATACCTAAAAATTAGTTTTGGGGTGTTACAAATCTATCCCCCTTATTTAGATTTCGTCCCTGAAATCTCTTCATCTAATATAAATCAAGACATTATCACATTGACTTATCATTACATCTTAGTATTATCAAACATACACTTAGCTAATTGTATCAACCTATATGGTTTTGCAACTCCAGCCATGGTATCATACCTCTAATTATCCTTATTCCGTTCTATTTCTTGTTCATTCCTATCACACTTACACTTTTTCTAATGGCAAGCGTCATTTATGTAACATTTATCATTTTGGATTCTTTAATTTTAGTAGCTTTTTTCTCTATATTATTATCTTCTCATTCATTTATTTTCTTAATTTTCATCAAAAACTACATGTCACTTGAGAAATTGCATTGTTTTGACTTATCATAAGTTAACATTAGTCAATACTTTCATGATTACCGAAGCCATCTTGACATTCCTTTTATCATTTACATTATCACACTTTGCTTTTGTTACTTTTTTTAGTTAATTCTCATCAAGGACTACAAGTCACTTGAGAAAGTTCAATACTTTTGTCTACATAATTTTAAACTTTAACTAATACCTTCGCATTTCACTTAAGGGTGCTAATACAACTTAGTGACCACCATAACCATTACTTACATTGAAATCATGCCATAAGGCATATTATAACATCAATTAAATTTTCATCCTTAGTCCTATACTCCTAACATCTTAGACTTAGCTTTCTCTCTAAAGTTTCTACTAAAGGTCGCATTCTAACTCTTATTTCGCCTATCTTATTTCCTATAATGTCTAACTAATTTTAGACTTCCATTTTCTACTTCCCTAATTCCTCTCATGCCATGTATAGAACACATAAGCCCACTCGTCCATACTTCTTTGTTTACATCGAGAAGTGTCCCAATCAATGCAAATAAGGAAGTATAAACTTATGGTTCAGTGATTCATAATTTCTTTATTTAAATGAAAAGGCGTCCCAATCCATTTAAATAAGGAGATTGTGAATCATCCTACTTACACACTTCCAAGCTAACACTCTAACTTGCTTAAATCTTTATTACTTTCCATTTATCTCATATTAATACTCATTTATTTTTAATATCGTCTTTTATAGTCTTGGATCCAATCTCTTTAACTTTTTCCCGAAGGAAATTTGGCTTTCTCCCCGTAGGGATTCGCCCATTATCCATACCCTTATGGTATTACCAACCATGCATTGGTCTTTACATTTCATCATTTGGCTTCCTCCCCGAAGGGATTTGCCTATTATCGATACCCTTATGGTATCACCAACCTTTACCGAGCATTGGACCCAAGCTATGTTTAATTTATTATTCTTTATCCTTTTCATCATCTATATA
>BQNB010119745.1:0-20759 GCA_026074375.1 Tanacetum coccineum
TACATTTTGGGGATATATTTGTTATGGACTAAAATCTTTGTATTTTAAACAATGAACAAGTGAAGTTTAGAACTTATGTACAACAAATTGTTAAATCCAATGTATCAGTTTTAAACGACTTTTAAATGGTCGTTCTTATATATATCTTGTGCTATTGATCTATGAAGTACCACCCCCAGACCCATATTCCGCTGCGACCCAATTTTGGGGTGTTACATTGAAGACGAATCCACCATTCGAATGCAAACTCTTGTGTTTGATATTCGAGATCTATGCAGCAAAGTTTCAAAGTGATTCAATCTTTATAACAATGTGATGCTTATGTTTGGTTAGTGTTTCATTTTTTCATGATGAGGAAAACAAATGGCTGTGTGGTGGTCTTGGGAGGAAGGGGTAATTGTAAAGTAATGATGCACTCTCTTCTTGGTTGTGTGTCTATTGTGTGGAGGAATAAGGGAGGCAGTCATTTTCTTTAAGATGGAGATTTTTATGACTGCGTTTTTTTAGAGTGAGAAGGATTAGGGTTAGGTTATGTTTAAGGAAGATTAGGAATTGTGGAGCTTTTATATCCTATCTAATTTCTTAGACCGAGTACTGTTGGTAATGGATTTGGGTTGTGTTACAATTTTAGGCCTGGTATACAAATGTGCACTCAACGTGTGACATTGGATGAAATGTATACATATTTTGTTTACACTTATCCAAATCATTGGCATAAATGATAGATTTTTGCTATTATTAAATATGGGCTAAATATTCGGTTTATGATATGGGCTTGGACCGAAATGTGGAAAACTAGAAGGGGGGGAGGGTTGAATAGTTTTCTAAATTTTTTTGGCCTTTTAAAACTTGTAAAACACTTTGTTTGAAACTTTTTTAGTGAAGTGATCTAGATATTGATGTTTGATAATTAAGAAGTAAGAGATGTAAAAGTAAAGAGAAAATAGAGTGTAGAAAGATTTCACCGGGACACAAGTATTTATAGTGGTTCGGCTACAAGGACACCTTCCTTTCCCTACTCCACTCCCCGAGTCACCTACTCGAGAGTTTGTTAAACACTAGTCACCGAGCTCCTTTCACTTGGCGGAGAAGCCTTCACAATGATGGTACACTTCTATAGGTTACAAAGATGATCACCGAATTTCTCACACACGAGAATCTATAATAACACAACTACACTTGATGTACAACTAATAATACAACAATAAATCACAGCAAGATGATCTCTTGAATGAAGTTAGAAGAATCAAGATCAAGACACTTTTGAGGCGTGCTTGAAACTTTTGTGTATTTGGCAATTCCTTTCTTGAAGTGAATTACCTACACAAGATTTAGAAAGAGATACTAGAGAGAGAGAGAGATCAGTTGATTAGAGAGAAGATTAGATGATAAAGGTGTATGAAAACATGAGAAATAGCTTGGTATTTATAGCCAAAAGTTTTACTATAAGCCGGTTCTTCCGGTGCTGTTGATAGAGGGCACCGGCTTGCAAAACAAAGTGCACCGGCATACAGTAACTAAATCCGGATTTTGATTTGCAAAATCTTGAGATATCTTGTGTAATCTTATAAGATTTTTATTGGATTTGCTGCATTTGATTATATGCTAAATGGATTAATTAAATTAATAAGTGTAAGATGATTTTGTGTAAAGTTAGGGTTTAAAAAGATTTGTGCACTTTTTAAAGTTGCATGTGCTTTTATACAAAGTTGGGAGATAGTAAAGAAATCATGTTTTGAGAAAATAAGAGGTTTGAGAAAAATGGTTTGTTATGTTTTGTCATTAATAAAACCTTAGCCTAAGTTGATTGTAGAAACGTTTTGTTTAAAACCGGTTTATTTGTATTACCACGAAATTATTTCATGGGATGAGTTATGATTTGACGGGCCGACAACGCTAATGGTTTATATATTTTGGGCCTATGTTAATGGATTGAGCCAAGTTTTAAAATAATATTATGACGGGTAATGTAAAAGTGACTAGGTTTTATTACTTGGACGGCCGTGCTTATGGTATATTTTTTTGAGCCGATATCCGTTAAAAATTACAACACATCAAAAATCACGAACAACAACACAACAAACACAATACATTACACTAAAAACGATCCTTATCAAAATTCACCTTTATTCTTAAAAGGCTAGTATTGAATCTAATGACTACGGAGACTTTGTACGATATTGCATATTTGGGATTGAAGTAGGCTTTCACGGGGCGTGTACTTATTTCGTCTTTGGTTCTTTCTTTCTCCACAACGAAGATGACTTGTGTTAGTGACGAAGACTTGGATATCTAGTTGCTTTTGTGATTCTTTCTATCTATACCCACAAAGTAGCTATCACTTTAAGGAGTTACATTGTAGTACTCTGTGTCTCACGTAGTTTAGAAGATTTCAAGGGGTGATGTATTTTTTGTATACTTTTGGGTGAGTATATGGTACTCAGAGATTTGCCTCTGCACCGTTCCTTCGTCATACGGATAGTACAAGATTAAGTCACAAGTGAAGGATTATGCTTCAATCAGTGGTCATCAGTATTAGCCGACAAAATAGATAAGGGGATTTAGTTCGGGTTGATCAAGAGAGAATTTGTAAAGAGAGTACCAACATCTTCTCACAGAATATTGCTTATGCAATCACGGGCTATGAAGCTAAGTAAGCAGTTCCAGTTGGCATATGATGTACACATTTGTAGGATGATTCCTCACTTAGTCATGAACCTGGAGGGAGAAATGTGTGCATCCGGTACTTAGTAGATTTTTTATGTTACCATTTTAATGTTACACTTTCGACTACGTAGCGGGATAAATTGCTTTCACTCGGGACTTAGTTAACTTTGGTGAAACAATTTAAATGGGTACATCTGAGACTTAATTGACTTTGATGTTACCATTTAGACTACATGGAGGAACAAATTGCATACACTCGGGACTTAATTGGCTTTGGTGTAGCAATTCATATCTGCACTTTCGTGGAGGGAGAAAAGTGAATTTTCGGGTCTTAATTGATTTTGGCGCTACGGTTTTGACTTCAAAAAGGAGATAAAATGTGTACTTTGGGCTGAATTCAAACAAAACTGGAATGCTTCCTAAGTGAGACGATGTTGATGATATCATCCCTCCCTCAAGAATGGTGTATTAATTCTTATCAGTCTTAGGGGTTTGTCTACTAGCTGAAGAAATAAAGCTGGAGTATTCAAGTAGATTGTCAAAGATATTCTCAAGGAATATTGGACTTCATTCTTATCATTTTTCTTTATTCTGCTTGTAGGGAACATTGTAACCAATTCACGTATGACGCCATCTTAGAGGGAGATTGTTAGCCTCACTTTTTAGTGAAGCTGGCGTCTTACATGTGAATTGGACTAGTCTTGGACACTACGTGTCACGCATGGGTCATTTATGTAAACTAGGAATATTTTGCCTTTTCTTTTAGTATAAATACCCCTCATGGCTCTCCATGAAGGGTGGTGGATGTTCATTCGTATTTCTCCCTTTCTCTTTCTAATATAATATTCTTCCTTTTGTGTTCATCTCACCCTCTCTCTATTTTCTCTCACTATAAAACTAACAATGTTTCATCTTATCTTCTTTGATCAACCAAGACCCCCCGGAAAGGTGTTTTCAATCTTTGTCAGTCCCAACAGTCAAAAGTATTGTAGCTAAAAACGGCAGAGGAAGAATGAAGGAAATGAAAAAAAGAAAGGAAAGCAAGGAAGTAGATTTGATTGAAAAGGCTTACTATCAAATCGAGCTGTGAAGATATCACAGTAAAAGGGACAGTCCTTCCAACTACAAGGTAGGAGATTTCGTTCTGCTATTACAAAACAACACAGAAAATTCGCAGGTATGGTAGGGTCCTCATATGATAAGAGAAGTCCATGAAGGAGAACTCTACAAGATCATTGACGCATCTGATCACTCGTTGATTCAAACAACAAAAGGAACAATCCTTTATAAGTTTTACATGTAAAACTTACCTCTCTTACAATTCTTTCCTTCTTCTTCTTCAGCAAAAGTCATTGTTTCGACTATCCAAAATAGTGTAGCAAACTAAGTATTCATACGCGAGATGATGTAAATCTTTCTACACTATTAATGAAACAGACTTATACTAAATCTTTTGTGTCGTTATTTACAAAAAAAGATCTCATAAGGCCACACTTAAGCCTAACATTGCTAAGTTCAATGTTCGAAAGGATGTTGTGGGGCCACACATGAGCCCCACCAAAAATAAACATCCATAAAGTTCACGTTAACTTTCCTTATTGCTTCTTTTATCCTTGAGGACGTAATGAAGCGGGTCGCAACCCTTCATTTGAACATTGACAAAGAAGTCAAAGATTTAAGGCTACGCATGAGCCTTCGCTTGATAAAGCGCATAAAGGAGTCAGACTCAAAGTCCTCTAAATCCTCAAATATGATGGGAGACTATGTTCACTGTGGAAGCCTACCTTCAAGGTTGACATAAAATGCTCTCCTGCATAATTAACAACTTAAGGCCACATTTGAGCCTTCACTTCATAAAGCATAAAATTTTACTTATAAGTGATAAAGGGGTCAGACTAAAGTCCCCCAAAGTCATGACAAAAGAAACAAGGGATATCATAGATAAAATTTAAGACTGCGTCCCCATATTTAACTCCCTAAGGGGAAGATACCACCAAAGTCAACCTTAAAGGTCGACGTACTTTGTTCATACAATGGCCTACATAAACCATTGTCAAAATATAAATTGTCTAAAGGCCGAAGCCTGGATAATAATAAATTGTTTAAAGGGTACATGCCATCCTTAAGACTGAATTAACACTAGAATGGTGACCTTCATTAAAGTGGAGATGATTGGGGCTTCACAACAGAAGCATCTATAGGAGGAGACATTAGATTTAAAACTAGAGCCGAGGATGGGGTAGCTCTCTGAGAAGTAGGCAAGGGAACTTGAGTTCTTGAAGGAACAAGCCTTTGAAGAGATGGAGGCTTCTTCGATAATAAAACTTCAATAGGAGCCAAAGAATCCGCCACAAACTCATCCAACCAAGGAAAAGTATGTCACACCCCCAAACAGGGTCGGGACGGAAACACGTGTCCGGGGGCGTGACGTCATAATATTCATCACACAAGATACAAAGAATGACCTCTATAGGTACGTTTAAAAATCCAACATCGTAGCATTAACTTAAAATAGTTAAAGTTTTACATAAGTTCAAAGATAATATGCGAAAGGAAATAAAAGGTTTTAACGTTTGACAACGATGTTAACATGGATAATAATAATAATTCTTGAAAATCAGTCCAATGCAAGGCAACACAATAAATCAAGCAAAAACATCCATAGCTAAGAACTTGAGAAAAACATGCTAAAACGTCAACATAAAGTTGGTGAATTCATAGGTTTGAAATTAGTATTAAAAGTGGACCACAAGTTCACAGTACGCACGTAACAGTAATAATAGATACAACTTCACATAAAAAGTATTTACTATTGCGCTAAGCTCATGACACCGAAGCTCAATTAAAAGGAAGCATATTATATGCCAAACACGAATTAATTGCCCTAAAGGTATCTGACCAAGATCACCTAGTGAAATCTGACATGGTATATATCCGTTTATCGGGAGCCCCATGGGTAGTGAGCGCTACTCACCCGGATAGGGATAATTAGTCCCAATAGATATTTTTACAACATTCGCGCTTACTTAACCTTTCCATTAGTTTAGCAATTGACGGTTCATGATAGTTCAGGCATTAGTGGTCTATTCGCTACTTAGGCAACACGTAATCAGGAAATGGAAATGTAAAGTAACTGTGTCCATAGTTTAAAATCAAGCAATGTTTCTCACCCCAAAGTAGTAAAGTAAAAATAGTAAAATGTGGGGCTAAGAACTCACCTTAGCAAGATGAGCAAATAATGAATCACGCAAGTAAAAGATGATATAGAAATCTAGCTGCGACCTAGAATAATTATGCGTCTTAGAAACACGGAAAGTATGCCAAGAATTGCACAATATGTTTATCAACAAAAGACATCCATGTGTGTTTGTGCTTTGACTTAATTAACAAAACGTGACAAAATAAAATTATCGAGTTTTTCGTTAAGTTTTGGCGTTTAACCAAAAATTACTATTTTTAGTAAGTTTCTATTTTAGGAAAGTTTTTAGTTTCGTAATGTTAATACCGTCTCCTATATTTGCTTAATCTATATTTCATTAAGTGCACTAGAGAAATCTAAACGTTTAACTTCCATGTCCATCTTGCTAAAATTTACCAAACTTACTATTTTTAGTAACCATAACGCTTTTTCTAAAATATGTTAACGACGTCTTTAAATGATACTAATCAATATATATGTGTTACTATATGTTTCTCTAGTGTTTTAAAAGCTCAAAATATCTCGATAAGTTTTGCCGAAATATATTTTAAGTTTCATTTGGCTTTTAAACCCATTTTACTATTCACATCAGCACCTATGTAAATTATTTTGCCGAAATATATTTTAAGTTTCATTTGGCTATAACTTGACCGTTTTAAGTCTAATTTTAGTGTGCAATATATGAAAAACTATCTATTTGAAACGAGCTCTCCAAAAACTACTTTTATGCCTAATTAAAACATTCTTAAGTCGCTCAAAACCTCAAAACCATTTCGGATCAGCAACTACCTTTTTCACAAACGCTTCCAAAAATCACACCAAACTTTACAATACTGCCTAGTCTAGCCTAATCTCTATTCACAACTAATCAACAACAAAATCACACCTAAAACTAACCTAATCCCTTTATTTCTATTGTTGCAACTCTCATCCAACTCTCATCTCACCAAGGACATACTATTTAACTTAGTGAAACAAAGTAACATCATTATTTATAAAATCTTGTTTTATAATCTTTAAAAAATTAAAATACAAGATATGGATGTATGGATCTTGAACATATATGAAAGAACATAAGTAAACCACAAGAAAAGATCAAGAAACTTACAAAAGTGAAGAACAAGTAGAGAAATCACAAGATCTAAACTCCAAAATACTAGATCTATAAAACCCAACAACAAATCTTGAAACCCTAGTTTATAAACACTTGAAAGACCCTTGAAATCAAAGAACCAATACTTCAAACCACCTTAGATGTTCTTAGAAATAAACCTAGTATACTTGGATTATGCAAAAAATCAAAGATAATAAAAGCCCTAAAAGAGGATGTTTGGCCATGAGTTTCAAGAAGAAAAGAGGGAGAGAAAGAATTTTTTGAAGGCTTAAAAATGATTATGAAACCCTAAGTGTTATATGTGTTTGTACTTATAAGACAAGATATGGTCTAGAGTTTCTTGTTTTGTAGTATCAAGTGACCAACACACACCAAAGGTGTGTGTGTGTGGGTTCGGCCAAAACAACACCACAAGCACCATATGGTTCAAATTGTTTTGAGTCATAGTTCATACTAGGTGCATGAGTTGGTCAAATGTACAAGTCAAACTCTTACATAAGTGTAAGAGGTCACATGAAGAGGTTAGCATGGTAAGTTTGCATGAGAATGACACTCTCATGTGTCACTATCTTGCATATTTAAGATCACATGCACTAGTTTTATAAAAGATGCTCTTGTATTTAATTTAGGATTCAAAGTGTTTTGGTTTGGGGGTTTAGGCATCTGAAATATGACAAGAAGGGGAGGGTGAATGAAATTTTTGATGCTATAATATGAGATGTACGATAACTAAAGTTTACACGAAAAGATTTCGGGTTTCCGGGGTTTCGTTAGGTCAAAAACGCGTAAAACATAATTTAAACGTTGAAGAGTAAAAATAAAACCGGGAGTGATCATAAATTACGAAACACATAGAAAAGATAAAATAACTTATATAATATCTAAACTAATCAAAATCCAAAGTCAAAATGCGTCCGATGATATTTTTCAGATTTACGCGGGTTAACTTCCTGGTAAACTGTCAGATTCAAAAGTAACGTATAAAAGTCAAAAATAATGATCGGAAAAGTTTAAAATATTGACCTGAAGTTTTTGGGGTTAAGACGTGGACTAAGGGTTAATGAAAAGATGAGGGTGCTTTTTCTTCATTTGATCTTCACGCTCCAAAGTAAACTCGGGCCCTCGTCTCAAATTCCAACGGACCTTCACGATTGGAATGCGGCTTTGCTTTAGCCGTTTAACTTCTCGATCCATAATTTCAACTGGTTCTTTAATGAAATTAAGCTTGTCATCAATCTGGATCTAATCCAATGGAATAGCTAGTGGTTCGTCTACGAAACACTTCTTCAAATTGGAAATATGAAAAGTGCTATGAACTCGGCTTAATCTGCTACTGTGAGTTCAACGTCGATAGAAGCGTTCCCACTTTAGCAAGAATCTTGAAAGGTCTAATATAGCAAGGGTTCAGCTTCCCTCGTTTGCCGAAATGTATCACCCCTTACCATGGCGATACCTTCAACATAACCTTATCTCCAACCTTAAATTCCAATGGCTTACACCTCCTATCAGCGTAGCTCTTCTGTCTATCTCGTGCAGCTTGAATACGTTTCTTGATCTGAATGATTTTCTCAGTTGTTTCATGAATAATTTTCGGACCAGTGAGCTGAGCATCTCCAAAAAAACCCCCCCCTTCAAGGGGGGCCAACAAATAGGCGATCGACATTTTTGGCCATAGAGAGCTTCAAACGGTGCAACTTTGATACTAGTGTGATAACTGTTGTTATAGGAAAACTCCACCAAAGGTAGGTGTCTATCACATCCTTTCCCAAAATCAATCACACAAGCACGCAGCATGTCCTCCAAAGTTTGGATGGTTCTTTCACTTTGACCATCAGTCTGTGGATGGTAAGCCGTACTCATATCCAATTGAGTACCTAGGGCTTTGTTTCTAACTGTTTATTTAAAGATCAATCAAGTTCCAAAAATGATTATCTTTTTGGATAACATCTTTACATTCATAGTTCGAGTCATTAATGAAATTCAAAATTCAACAATGCATTTAATGGTTTTACCATGATACCAAATTCAAAATTTAATAATGCATCTTTAACAGGTTCACCATGATCCTGTGACTCATATTCCTTAATATTGATATAACATTTATCAATCAAGTATTTGAGGTATCGTCACGGATCTATGAACGAAAATTATATCGTTATAAGTTTTAACATTTAAAGCCTCGATATGATATTCAATAGTGTGTTTAAGAAGGTTATGTATTTTGTATTTTTATCTCTTTAAGATCTAAAAACGCTCCTACTTGCTTTTGTAATTTTAGACGCTTCTATAATTACTTAGCATGTAGAGGGACATTACAAGATACATTGACAGTTCATGAGTTTAGTTTGTTAATATCTATCTTCATAAGACTTTTAACAAATTCAGATGTCCTATTAACCTTCTAGGTTGGAGTTATATTGAGTATATACAAGACATACTCAATTTCCAACCTTGACATATTTTGGAGGTGAAATATTTAAGTTATCAAAATCAAATAATTCCAAATAATTTGATTCAATACTCTAGACATACCATAAATATGTGGTATTCAATGAGTAATTTTATTGTAAGACTTTATCACAATCTTTTAAATAACTTAATACTCTTTAGGTCACATACTTATCAATTGTGTCAAACCTAATTGAATAGATAGTATTTAAAAACCTATTTTCATGCAATAATGTATACAGCTTTACCTATTTCAAGAAATCTATCAATGTTAACTATACATTATTTTGCCTTTGAACAATTCAAGGACTTTTGTTCATGTCATAGCCAGAAGATATAACTTACTTTATGTTATAAGTCTTTTAACAATTAACGGACTTAGTGTTTATTAATTTACAATAAATATAAACATATTTAACTAATGTAATTCTGAACACCAGCTCTTGGCTTCAGTAGTAATTTCAAGTTAATCAAGATTACTTCATTATTTGTACATAGTTTCTGCTTCAACAGCTGAAATGCAGCTTCTGCCTTTTCACTCCAATCAAACTTTACATTCTTTTGAGTCAACTTTTTCATAGTTTTGGCAATCTTCGAGAAACCTTCGATAAATCGTCGGTAATAGCCAGCAAGAACTAGAAATTGACAAATCTCTATCGGAGTCTTGGGCGATGCCCAATCCTTGATTGACTCAATCTTAGCTGGGTCCATGTGAATGCCTTCACTATTAATCACGTGACCAAGAAATTGTACCCTTGACAGCCAAAAATCACATTTTGAAAACTTGGCGTACAATTCTTCCTTCTTAAGCAACTCCAAAATTAACTTAACATGTTCTGCATGCTCTTCCTTGCTCTTGGAGTAGATTAAGATTTCATCAATAAAAACAATCACGGATTTTTCTAAGTACGGTTTGCACACCCGATTCATCAAGTCCATGAATACTGCCGGTGTGTTAGTCAATCCAAAAGGTATTACTTGGAACTAGTAGTGGCAATAGCAAGTCCTAAACGCCGTCTTTAGAATGTCCTCGCCACGAACTCTGAGTTGGTGGTAACCAGACCTCAAGTCGATCTTCAAGTAAACACTTAATCCTTGCAACTGATCAAATAAGTCGTCGATTCTCGGGAGTGGGTATCGATTCTTCACAGTCACCTTGTTCAACTCGGGGTAGTCAATACACATCCGAAAAGATCCATCTTTCATTTTGACAAACAATGTCAGGGCTCCCCAGGGTAAGGAACTCGGTCTTATAAATCCCTTGTCAGAAAGTTCTTGCAGTTGAGTAGACAGTTCTTGCAGTTCTGGCGGTGCTAATCTATACGGGGCTCGTACCACAGGAGCAGGACATGGGACTAAGTCGATTTGAAATTCAACTTGTCGCGTTGGTGGTAATCTAGGCAAGTCTTCTGGAAAGACCTCCAGAAGGTCCTGTACAGGCGGCACGTCCTCGAGTCGCTTCTCCTCTGACTTGTCTTCGGTTTCCTTCCTCATAACTTGTGCCAGAAAAATTAGGCAACCTCAATATATTTCTGAGTTTTAGTGCATGATATAATGCTCAACTTCGACTTCTCTCCTTTGCCGCCTCTATCACCTTGAACTATCAAAACATCATCTCCATAGGGAGTCCACATGATCTTCTCATCATAAACGATCACCGCATGATGGTTCGCTAACCAATCCATGCCGATGATGACGTAAAAACTACCAAGTTCTACTGGCGTTAGGTCAATATTGAATGGGTGACCTAACAATCCTAACATACAGCCTCTAAGTATGGTATTAGTTTCAAAAATTCTTCCATTGGCTAATTCGACAGCATAGCTAACGTCTAAAGTATCGGGGGTTATATCAAGTAAGGTACTAAAAGTAGTCGACACAAAACTTTGATCGGCGCCTGCATCAAATAACATAGAAGCATAATGGTTATTGAGAAGAAATGTACCCTTGACGACATTCGAATCGGGGTTAGCGTCTCCTCCACCCAGCACATATGCTGTTCCTCTTGCTTCACCAACACAATTCTTGTTCCCAGTTTTGTTTCCATGGTTTTGATCTTTTAGCTTTGGGTAATTACTCCTGTAGTGTCCTTGCCTTCCACACTCGAAACAGGTTACAAGCCTCTGATTCACTACTTGACCCCTCTGAGTAGAAGTAGTGGAATTTGTGACATTATAATCCTGGGTTAAATGCCCAACCTTGTTACACTTCCCGCATCTCACAGTGCATGGCCCTTCATGATGAAGCTTACACTTGTTGTAGAGAGGCAATAGTCCATTATACGGTTTTATCTCATTGTTGTCAGCCGTATAGGCTCTTGCCACATTTTGACCTCTAATATTTGGCCTTTTGAATGGTGGTTGCTGCCCACGGTTGTCTCTCTGGTTGACCTCCAACCTTCTTTTTTCTTAGCATTTTTCACTGCATACCCTTTCAACTTTTGATCCATTAAATTGTTGGTAATACGAACAGCATCTTGGAGTCTTGTAGGTTCAGCAGCAATTACATTCCCTTAGATGTTATCAAGGAGACCTCCAATAAACTTCTCAACCCGATCCTCCTCCTCGGGGACCATATTGGTGCACAACATAGTTAATTCTTGAAATCTCTGAGTATAAGTAGCCAAATCATTGTTTTTCACGGTCAGGTTCCACAGTTCAGATTCCATCTTTTGAATTTCATTTCTTAGGCAATATACTTCAACCATTAACTTCATGAGCTCTCTCCATGACATGGCGAATGCAACATCAGTTCCAACGGTTCTCTTATGTGAGTTCCACCAAGTTAGAGCACTGTTCAACAAGGTGCAAGTAGCATACTTAACTTGGTATTTCTTTGGACAATTGCTGATATAGAACACTGTTTCCATCTTCTTAAACCACCTTGTCAACCCGACAACTCCTTCTGTTCCCTTGAAGTTGAGTGGTTGACATTTCATGAAGTCTTGGTATGTACACTCTCGAACAACAGGCCTAACATCCCTATTATTATCATTTGGATTTAGATTTCCATTTCCATTTCTACCATTTCATCTCCACCATTTCCATCTCCACCATTTCCATCTCTACCATTTCCATTCCATTATCACCGTCGCTGCCGTTTTGGCTTTGACTTTCAGCCTCGAGAGCATTTGTAGCACGAGTCGCTTCATAAGTAGCCAACGCTTCCTCCGTTCGTCGATTAACGAGTTCTTTGATTGCCTTCGGGGTCATACTAGAATGAGTGGTAGCCATGTTCTACAGCACAAGACATAGCACACAGTGAGATTCAATACGAGATATAGCCACTATAAATGGTAAATAAGGTTTATATAGGAAAATATAATAGAACATGTTTTGCCAGAACAAGTAAATAACAATAAATATGAATACGCAAGAGAATCAAAACAAGCTTTTCATATCATATATAAAAGTATCAGTCGGTTACATTTAACCCATAATGGGGAACTTGATTTACGCTAAAACTACTACTAACAACTGGTTTTACTATTAGCCCAAAGTCCATACACAACATCATGGACGAAAACCTAAGCGCCTCATAGCGAATGTCTCCAATCTCCTAAATCGTAGCCTGTCATAGTAGCGGAACCTACGGATCTACCTAAGCTTACTCTCTATAAATCTCATGCGTCGCCAAAACCTATCGGCTCTCGCTCTCTCCATCATCATGGTGCCTCGAAGTCTCGCGTTGCTCATCTCTAAGGACGCAACCTGTTCAAGTAAACTAGCTCTCTCTCCACCAGCAATCAAACTCCTCAATTCTAACTCTCTCTGTCCCGTCTCAATGTCCTCTATCCTATGAAGAGGTATCTCTATAACATGATTATAAATATCCTGCAAACCCTCTTCAACCTACTCCAAACGCTCTACAGCATCAAGCATAAGCATAACATCAGGGATATTAATCTCGGCAACCACATCTACTCCAACCTCCATAGTACCTCTATTACTAGACTCGACCTCGTCCTCAACCTTGTCCTCTACATCAACCTCAACATCAACCTTCATACCAATACCTGCATAAACCCCAGTCACAACATCCCTATCTTTTGCAACCTTAATAGCCGTAGCATCAGCCTCAATGTCCTCTAACACATACATATAAATGTCCTCTCAAACACTATCCTCTGGCGAAATAGAATCCCTAAACGTCTTGTGAGGTAGAAGAAGATCAGCACGAGAAGGAACTAAAGCTCTCGTAGCATGGATAGATGAAGTCATGATAGTAGTAGAGGACCTACATCTCTTGCGAGATGGTCTAGCAGATGACTCAGAAGAAGAATCCCCAGCTGACTACTTAGATATCGTTAGTAGATACATGGTAGATAATAGGGCAGACCTTCAACGGATATAGGCCTCGCTACACCATAGAGTCCTAGCAAGCGGTAGATGAATAAATCTCGTTGGTGTAGATGAATCAACATTGGTGGTGTCTGGTGGTGTATGTCCAGATAAGGAATGACCCGTAATAGAATGCCCAGATGATGAATGATCTGAAGATGAATGACTCGATGATGATCCATAAGTAAAATGATCTAAGCGATGTGATGTGTACCTTAATGCTAAACGATGAGAAGGTAAAGGTCTAACTGACTTCCTCATGGTCAATGCCCTACATGGCCCACCAGGATGAGTACAATAAAGTCAACCAATAGGAATGTCCTCCCCGAGTCGGATAAGAATAGCTCGTCATTGACAAATCCCGGGTGGGGCAACAACAAGTACAAGAGGAAACTTAGATGATGGTGCAACAATAGCAGATGGTGCGGGTAAAATAGGAGTAGTAGGGATCTTTGGAGTAGAAGTAGTAGGTGATGATGATCGTAATGCAACTCTGCTCCTCCATCTAGTAAGCATAGCCTCATGAGGTGTAGGTGATATACGCCTCTCGGGTATCTCTGTATCTGACTCTGAATCATCTAAACACAGAAAAGGTGAAACCATAGGTTCTACAGATACGGGAGGTGGTGAACTCTCTGATAGATCAGCCTCTAACGATGAATGAGTATCAAGCTTGAGCACCCCAGCAGGAAAGGCAACTGCAGCCTCCCCCACCTCCGGTGCAACCGGGATCTCAACAGAAATAGAACCGATAAGGATAACTCGCGGAAAAGAGGATCCCACACTCTCGACTAATACGTCCAAAGAAATAGAAATAACCGGAGCTGCCATAACCTGCACAAACAAGAGTTTATATAAATCCCCTTTATATAAAACCATGCCAATGCGTGCAATGCAGGATATAGATGTAAGGTGTAGTCATGGAAAAATTATACGTAATATAATTATGTAAGTGTATTATAATTAATACCCGTATACTTATCGATAGTACTTATATACGTAAGCAAGTAAACACGTAGGATCACATACTGGTTATAGACCAGACCTAAATATACTACCTGGTTCTCTATAACCTTGGCTTTGGATACCAATCTGTCACACCCCCAAACGTGGCCTGGATGGAAACACATGTCTAGGGGCGTGACGTCATAATATTCATCACATAAGATACAAAGAACGACCTCTAAGGGTGATCACGTCTAAACACACTATATATAATATAATATATAAGGATGTTAGGATGTAAACAATTATAATATATTAAGTATTTTCCGTCAGATTTAAGAAACAAACTTTTAACCAAAGTTGTGTCAAAATCTCTCGGGTCGTTTTCACTTGACGAAGCGTGAATTAAGAATCGGTTAGGTTCGTGATCGCGTGTTTTGAATGGTTTAAAAGATTTTGATTTTGATTTCTAACTCTACTAATGAAAACGAATAAAACATGTAAAAATAAGTAAACAAGTAAAGCATTTAAAGCACTTAAGTAATAAAGCACGAAAACGTAAACGGGAATTATTAAAACGCGATATTAAAGAAACTATGACAAATTTAATCCCTACAAATGCAAATTTAATTTTTATAAAACCTAAACGACAAAAGAAAATTTTCAGAAAAAGAATTATATTTTTTTGATTTTTATTTTATTTATTATGAATTAAAAACAGATTTAATCTAAATAATGCATAAAAAATAGTAAACCTAAATATACTAAAGTCTATTTTAATTCTTAGAAAATACAACTTTAATGAGAAAAATATAGAAAAATGGTTTTAAAACTCTAAAAAGGTGCAGAAATTTTATGGAACAAAAAGCCCCAATTTTTATGATCTAATTAAGCTCTAATTTTTGCAATTAAAACAAAAACCCTAATTTTATAAAAACTATTTTCTAAAATATTAAATCTATTTATTAACCTAGAAAATACAGGGGTATAAATTGAGAAAAGGAAAAGAAGGTAGGCGGCAAACTTCTAGAAAGATTAACACAAATAGAGAAAAAAAACGGGTACCTCTAACATAAAACAAAAATACAAAACAGTCCCTACGCTTTATGGCTTATTTTAGTCTTATTAAAAAGTGAGATTCAGTCAAAAACTAAAAACTACAAAGGTTGTTAAAGCTTAAAAACTCTATCACTTTAATAAAATGACTTTAACTTTTAAACAAATCAATAAAGCAAGAAAAATAAGCATTTTGTCACTGTCACAGTAACTAGTGTTTAAGAGCCTATTTAGATTTTTGGACTTTTTTATGGCTATATTATAGATGAAAATGAAAAGCAAAAAGAACAGAATGTCGCAGAAAAGACTTTTTTTCCTCTCACTTAATACGTAAAACACTTAAAATATAGAAAAGCAGATTGTAACTAGAGGAATCTAATAGAAAAATGAGAGCTAAGTAATAACAAAATTTATCAATGAAAAACTGTATCATAAAATGGGCCAGATTCCCATCTAAAACAGTAAATGAGCTTTGACAGCAATCCTAATGTAGCTTGATGCTTATAGTGACCTATGGATTATTTCAGGCTTAAAAACTCATTCTACTATCTAGCTCTTTTTTGTTAAACACTGCCTTAAACCAAGTTTAGACAATAAAAATTCCATAGCTAACACTATCTAACCTAAAGCCACTTTGTAGCTCTCCCAGCCCAGGCGCAGAGCAAAAGATTTTAAAACTATAAAACTTAGTAAAACTAGACATTAATCTTTAAAAAAACCTGTATAACCTTGTATATTAAGAACTAATACAAATAAGAAAATAGATTTGATCAGTATTTCCTTTGACTTATTTAAGAGTCTAAAGAAAGCTTACATCCAAACAACTACCTTAATGAAAGCGTCAAACTATTAGCACTTCAAATCTATTTAACACTAACACTTGTAAACCATTTTATCTAACTCTTGCAAAAATAACCAGAATAAAGCTATGTAAGCTATAAAAAGTAAAAGCGTTATATAGGAAAATAACACTTACTCTACTAGCTTATACTAATAACAATGACAGAATTTAAGGACTTAAAGCTAAAAATGACTTTAACTAAAAACAGCTTAAAGCTAACACTCCTATAGGCTAATGAAGCTAAATGAGACAGGATTATTATGAAAATTTAAAAGAATTAAGCAATTGGAAATAAGCTATGAATTGGCTCAAATGAAATATAGAAAGTTAACCTGCGGTTGAAGAGTCTTCACACTTAAACTATCCAAGTGAAGAAGCTTAAGTGTTCCTAAATGGCACCTTGCCTCTAAACCAGCTTAAAAGCTTAATAAGCTTCTAAGAGCTTATTCCTCCTTATATCTTCAAAGTACACTCAAAACACTCAAGTGATCATTATTTGAATGTAATTTGATAAATTTGAGTAAATGAATGCTTAAAAACAGAATTTGACTAAAGTTGAGCTTATGGAAAGCAATAAGCTCAAACGAGCTTATTTAGAGCTTATTTGATGAATTCGACTTGAAATTGAAATCAGAGTGAACAAATACTTGTAAACTGAATGTTTAATAAGGCTAAAAGGGATGTAATACAAGCAGTATGGAACAAGATACAAGTAATTAAAAGTGCGAAAACGAAAAAGTTTGTGAAAGAAAATCTTAAAATATATGAAGAAAATACAAAGATTAAATTTAAAACAAAAAACAACTTAGAAAAATGAGACCTAAGTGCTCTATTTATATAGGATTGGTGAAGAGGAGTGAAGATTTCTAGAATAATCCATTCAATCTCGACCCTTGATCATTGTCGAACAAATATAAGCCGTTTGATGAGATTAGTGAGGTGTCAGGACCAATAAGGTGTTGCCACGTGGGAACTGTAGATGTGTAGAAGGGATTAAGACGACAACCAGCCTTAGGGCAATTATAGAGGAGGCAGGGGTGGAATTTCGCGAAGTTGGGTTTGTGGAGAGAAAAGGCGGGAAATTCTGTTTGGGCGGTTAGGTTGTTATAACAAACGCGGTTGTTTGTTTAAATCTTTGGAGTGTTGGCAAAACAAGCCCTTGCGTTTCACTCCTTCCAAATGTAGTTATAAAGCAAGTTTCAATTTGGCAATATCAGTCCTTGTGATTTTCTTCTTCTTTTTCTTCTTTAATAAAGCACTTTTCCACTTTTGGCAATTTAGGTCCTTGAATCTTTAAAACTTCAAATAAGCCTTTAAACTTTGAAAGCTTGTCACTTTAAGTCCTTGGCTTCATTTTGGGTCTTTTGACTTCCTTTCTTGCTATGTCGGGCTGATCCGGCTTTTGATTTCTGGCTGTTTCTTCACTCTTGTTCTTGTCTCATTCGTTCTTTTGTCGTTTTTGATCGATTTTGGCTTCATTTTGTCTTTTCAATCATTTTCTGCCACAATTAACATCAAAAGCACACTTTTCTATTCTTTTGGCATTTTTTATGGCCTTTTATTTTGGCAAAATCCCGGGTAATTTACATATACAATTAAGCAAATATCAAAATCCCCAAACTAAAGGATGCGGATTCCTCACCACTGTTATCAAGTTACACTTTGTAAACCTAACAAGTTTCCAAAATGCCCTTGTTTTTATCACCTTTAAATTAATCACCATTTAAAACAACTTAAACTTTTCTCAACATTAAATCTCAATGGCAAACACATTAATAGGCAAACATTGCAAAGTTTTGCAACTTTTAGGCATCTTTTGAAATAGGCTAACTTCACGACCGATTACTAGACCACAAAAGAGGAAAATTCGTCATCCTTAACTTTCACTAGACTAAACAAAAGGGGGGCCCCCCCCAAATAAACGAATCATTGTTCAAAATAAAATCCAAATGATTAAGCACTTAATACTTATAAACTTTTGAACTTTTCACTCCCAGGAATAAATTAATGAATTAAGATGTGTGCACTCTTTTTAAATCAACATAGATCAATTTATTCATTCATAGTTGAAATTCATCTAAGCTTTACAAATAGCCTTGGAGCTCAAAATTATTAACATAGATAAAATCTCGACTCAAAGCGAAAAGAGATTAGGAAAACAAAACTTATAAATTTGAGTGAAGAAAATGAAATTTTTTAAACCATTCTTTTTATTTTTTTCATATCCTATAATTATTTTTTCTTTTGCAATAGGAATGTTGTTTCTTAAGTTCGAACCCCTACGTATGGGGCCTTTCTCCCAATAGATATCGCAACAACAACCGTGTTCTTAGTTCGATACCCCCACTTAGGCCATTTTCCTACAAAGCCTAGTATCCAAAGTCCCTTAGTGCTATCATCAACCTTAGGCCTGCTCTCACCCTAGTGATGAATTGCCTACGAACCTTGAGCCTACGCGTACATAATTTTATAAATCCCTAAGTTGCACCCATCCGAGTCTACTCTCAACATGGATACGCCCAACTATTAAAAACTACTATATAGCTTTTATTTACTAATTTTTGGTTGTCGAATGCTTCATTGGCACAAAAAATAATGCAATTTGCATTAGAAATTGCTTCATTGGCATTCTTTTATAATTATCTTTTGATGAATGGAAAAAATTTCACTTTAGAAAATCAACTTAATAAATTTGAAACCAAAAATCTAACATACAATATTTAAAATGAATTCTTATTCAAAATGTAAGACTTTTTCTAAAGATCATTGGTAGAACTTGCTAAATTAAAAGAGCCGTATGATTAGTGTGTTAAGAGCTTATGGGAGTAAAAAGACACAATTCATCAATAAGCTTTAGGTTTTCCAAATAAACCTGCTTAAAACAAAAACACTTATTTTAACTTCATCATTTCATGTTCTTACACATTTAAATCCACAGCAATAGGATTCTGAAAGCTTGGCCCCACAAAATGTAGGTTAACAGAACTAGCTAGGGCATATTTTTCACCCGGTCAAGTCAAAATTAACTCCTATTTCTCACCAACGGACTACCAAAAAGTGGTGTTTTTTTTCCAAACTAAGCTTCTTTTGAGCTTCTCTTGTAAGCAAAAATTTAAAATTTCTCATTTTTTTCACAAAAAAGTAATTCATAAAAGATTCAAACAAGGTTGCGTGAAGTGCAAGTCAATATCGAAGATATCCTTCCCCAAACTAAAATGAAACTTTGTCCTCAAAGTTTAAAAATAAGGGTCAAAAGGAATCTTTAACAAAAATTCTAAGGACATGCCAAAAGAATAGATGTTAGTTCGATAAAGACAAGGATAAGAGATTTCCCATTTTATGAAGAGAAGATTGGAGACCATCGATGGAAATTGTGGGCATTGCTTTGTCCTTCCACAATTTTTGAACCATGAAGCTTCCAAAATCCGGAAAACCTAGACAAAAATCACAAACAACCAACAAGAAACGACAAAGAACAAGCTTCCTCTCATTTTTTTCATTGTTAGCTCAAAAACATCTCTAAAACGGCTTAGTTTTTGTTAACCGAGTACAAGCTATACTCGCCCCCGAATTAATTTGTCCTTGGGGAAGTAAAGAAAATAAGAAGATAAAAAGAAAATAAAAGGATAAGCATGGGGTGCCTCCCACGAAGCGCTTGTTTATTATAGAGTCCCCTTCGCTTGACTCTTTCCCCAAACTAGGTTTTATGGTGGATAATAGCAATGGTGAAGAAAATCCAAGAGGTGACAACCTCCCCAAACTAAGGATGAAAGATATACCAAAACATTTTTGATTCCGGGTTCAAAAGACTTTTTAGAAAAGATTTTCAAGATTGAAAATAAGAACCCAGAAAATGCTTTGGTAACATGAAAGTCCATTAAGGGTGGGTGGAGTGGGTCAAAAACATCATGAGTCAAAAGAGTTTTAGATGGTGCTAACTCTTTTGAACTCTTATCCTTAAAAGCATCATTATCAAAAATACCCGGTTTAAAAACTTTATCTTCACTCCCCGTGGAGTAAGATGCGGGTAAAACTTCGGGATAGGTGACAAATGGTAAAAATGTTCGTATTGTGAAAACGTTTAAATCATTGTTTTCTCCCTTATTAAGCAAAACATCATTTTCACCTCCTCCCGGGTCAAAAGTTTCA
>BQNB010119746.1:0-20759 GCA_026074375.1 Tanacetum coccineum
TGTTTTAGGCACACAAATCATTTTTCTATATACAAATACAAACATTAAATTGTTGCAATCTGCCTATATTTCCTACAACACTACGCGCAGGGACGGATCTATTGTTTAAATATGGGGGGCAAGTGCCCGCATGGCTCGTCGAAAAATTCGAAAATTTAGTGTAATTTTGACCTTTTTTTGAAAGTGTCATCCACTCGAGATTCAAATTGCCCCCAACTCACGTGCTAAAACCCAAATTCAACACTTTAAAATCTTATAAATCCTTATCTCTAACTAAAAATACTCGATTTATCATTTCGATCTTAGTTTTTTTCTTCTACATTTTGTTGCCATTGCCATTTTTTTTTTGCCCCCCACAAGTCATATTCCTGAGTCCGTCATTGATAGTGCCTAATGCAAGGCCATCCCATATTGCGTTCGCATTATACCGTAATTTACCGCATTTGTGTAATGCTAGCAACGGTCGCAATTGTCGCAATATAGAATTTAGGTCATTTTAGTCAAAATTTAACCATACAAAAGATACCCACATATTTTAATGGCCTTTTAAAGATATAATTTGTTAAAAAATGTCCAAAATAAAGAAAATATAGTATCTTGTGTTTTGCTAAGTGTTTTATGTCAAGCTTTGCTTTTAATTTATTTGTTATAAAATGGATTATTGGCCTAAATTCAATATGCTAGTAAGTTATTTTGTATGTTTATTACATTTAGTTGGTACTTGGTGGAATATCCTATGTATAAATATCTTTCAAAAATTTTTTAACACTAAATGCGTCGTGTCTAAATTGCGCTCGCATTCGCATCACGCATCACGCAATGGCCTTTGGGACCATTAGCGCATTGGATCGTAAAACGTATTTTCAAACCAAGGTAGTCACCAACCAAACCCGTGCCAGTCTCTCAGGCTGAAACCCCCTTTACCTGTTAGAATTATGATTAGAACTAACATAGGATTAGCATAGGTTTGACTTAGATTAGAATTAACATAGATTAGATAATCAAGATATAAATAAATTGAGAGATTTAACCTCGCTTCAAGTGTTCGACACCCTACTTACCACGAATCTACAACCGACCGGGTACACTGCCCGTTAAAGTGTTGTTTTTGGTTAAGTCGACAAAATATAAATTTAAAACTTGAATCATAAAAATATACACCACAAAACGACACATCAAGCTTTTGGCGCCGCTGCCAGGGAGTGAAATTTAATCTTGATTTTTATTTTATATTTTAGTTTTTAACATTAGATCTAACCCTTGGGAGTAGTGTTAATTCGATTAGTGTATATTCTTGTATATTATGTATATTTTGTATATTTGTTAGTTTAATTGTTTGCTTGTATATTTGTGTGTGTAGTTTAATTGTTTTCCTAATACACTGTTCTGGTGGATAACTCGATACGGCGTATCCAATTCCATTGGATACAGCGTATTTAACTTTCTGTCGAATACAGCGTATTCATTCAATCGATTAATACGGCGCATTCACTTCTATTGAATACGGCGTATCGATCATCTAGAACAGAATTAGAATCCTGAGTTTTTATATTTATTTCCGTGCTAATTTTTTTCTATCTTAAAAGAGCCTATCATACTGATTGTTTATCCCTTGTTTCAGGTAGTGCATGACATGGAGCTCAACGAACGAACTATTCACACCTTTTAAGGATCCGGAACGAGAATTTTGATCATCTAGGAAGCACTTCAAGACACTAAGTCTTGACGAATTGAGATTGCTTGATTTTAATTTTTTTCTGACCAAGAATACTCGGAGGAAGAAGTTGCAGAAACAATGGCGGAAACTATGGAGCAATACATGAGAAAAACCCAAGCTGACTATAGATCGGGGGTTGCTAGGCCCAAAATTGAAGACAAGGATAACTTTGAACTGAAGGGCCAATTTTTCAAGGAACTACGTACTAACACCTTCAGCTATTCGGATCATGAAGATGCGAATGAACACATTAAGAAAGTTCTTGAGATCGTCGATCTATTTTACATTCCAAATATTACTATAGACCAAGTGATGCTTAGAGCATTCCCTATGCCTTGACTGGAGCCATAAGCCATTGGCTAAGAAGCAAACTAACTAGTTCAATTACAACTTGGGATGGTCTTAAAACAAAATTTCTGAACAAATATTGCCCACCTACTCGAACTGCAAAGAAGATGGAGGAAATCAACAACTTTCAGTAAGAACCAGATGAAAACCTTTACCAAGCATGAGAGCGATTTAAAGAACTCTTGATGAAGTGTCCTCAACACTATTTAACGAAGATGCAGGAGGTAATCTTGTTCTATAATGGATTAGGAATTCCTACTCGACAGATTCTTGATTCAAGAGGTGCAATACCATCAAAGACTGCTGCTGATGCAAAAGTAGCCATCCAAAAAATGGCTGAATACTATCAAAAATGGCACAATGGAACATCTAGGTCAAGAAGTACTAAAACTTCTGACGGATTGACAACTATACAAGCACAACTCAATAATCTAGGAAGAGAGATCAAGAAAGTAAATGAAAAAGTCTATGCTGCTCAAGTTGGATTCAAACAATGTAAAGGACTCCATTACACCAAAGATTGCTCACTAAAAGAATAAGGGAAAACCCTCGAAGAAGCTTACTACACGCAATTTGGTGGACCTTTTCAAGGAGGGGGATATAGAGCACCAGCTCCGGGATTCCATCAAAGGAACAATGTGAATCCTTTGTACTAGGAACAAAGGCAATCTATGGAAGATGCCTTGAGTAAGTTTATGAGTCTATAGAGAGATCTTGACTTACAAAGAAGTAACGTAAAGATATAAAACAAGTAAAATCTTTTAGACATTAAGAAATATCTTCTGTTATCTTTATTTCTTAAGGAGAACCTTCTAGAATCTTCATCTTTTGATACTTGGACCAAAGCTTCCATAATTTCTCCCCAGCTTCTAGAATTCCAATCTTACGATTTAGTCCTTATGTTACATTCTTTATTTATTTTTGTCTCATTCAAATCTAGAATCCCAACAATCTTCCCCTATTTGATGATGACAAAACAAACAAAGTCATGTACGAACTTTACCATAAAGCCTTTAAACAAAGCTTCCCCTGAAGTTGAGATCATGGATCTCCCTAAATGAAACAAAACTTCCCCTTAAGTAAATTTCCTTTATACCATGCCACACCAAGGATCTAGAAGTTGCAACCTGTTAACATCTTCCTCCCCTTTTTGTCATAATCCAATAGGGGACATATAAATATAACCAACTTTGATCTTGACCATTACAAACCAATATCACACTTCTAATCCAAGCCTTCTAACTTCTCAAATTACCCACCATTAAGCACAATAAGAAAAATGAACTTGAGTAGTAGAAACTCATACTAGCAGTAGTAATAATGACTAACAGTAGTAAAAACCTTTACCTCGATGATGCGAGTAAATGGTTAAACATTTTAACAATAAGCTTCCCTTGAAACTCATATGTTAACCATTTCTTGAATCTTCAATTCTGTAGGCTCTATGTAATGATCACTGATGAAGAAAACTAAGTATTATGAACTTGATGCTGAAGTAGAATGACCCAAACTTGTGTCTTATGTCTTGTACTATCCACGTGACTCCAAACGTATAAATAAATCTGTGAAATATAAGTAGACCGCAATCTCTTGACAAAAATCCTCATCTTCTATGAGACACATATCAAGTGATAGCAAATGTGAGCATTGAGCACCGTAAGTTTGTAAATCACACACATTTGCTAGATTTTGACAAGTCTTCGTCACATCGTTTCTAAGCACAAAACAATGTATCTATCAACAGTTGTAAAGCCATTAGATATGATAAGAACACGTACACGTGAAAAATATACTAGCAGCATTAATCATAATAGCAGCACTAAGTATAAACTGGCAGCATTAACCCTTAGTGATAGCAGCACTAACATGAACTGGCAGCAATAATCTTCCTTTGGCAGTATTAACCAGTTATTTGGCAGTATTAACGTCTCTTGCCAGCACTAACTTACATAAGCAGCACTAATAATCATAAGCAGCAGCACTAACCTTCAAAGATAAGGCTAGCAGTATTAACTGCCATTGGCAGCACTAAAACATAACGAGCATCATTAACATCTATACTTCCAATTATCATCTTATATGCCTGCTGCTTCTTTGTACCTTCAATCATGTTGATACTAGCTGCTTATTATCTTGTTCATAGCATCGACTGCTTGTTGTGTCAAACGAAAGCCAAAAAAACTTCGTGTATTCTTGGCAGTAGAAATATCAACGCGAGCAGCACTAACTTGTAACCACTGTTTAAGGATACCTTTTTTAAGTATCCAGACGACGCTTTTTAGTGTCACAAAGCTGTCACGAATCCGTCACAAATTAGCATTCTCCTTAAACGAAGCATCGTGTTTACTATAACACAACATTGATATCGAACCAAGAAACACTTGTTTCCCTTCCCTTGATGTCGTTTATACACAAAAATATGCTTTCTGTTTTTGATTATAAAATTAGGGTTTGACAAACATAATGTTTGCCGAATGTGACATTAACCCCTAAATAGAAAACTTGACCTTCCTTCTTCATAAACTCGACATCAAACACACCTTGTAGATCCTAGATCAAGAGCCCCATAGCTCTGATACCAATTGTGGAGTCTGAAAGAACTCCTTAGATCGTTTAAGCTCAGATTGTTTAGATCTTATATCTAGGATTAACAATAACAATGATAACAATATGCAGCGGAATATAAATAAGAACATCAATGTTATTGAACAAGGTTTTATTACCAAACGTTTCCACACCTAGACCCAATATTATTTGATCAAGATAATACGGTTACCACCTGTAACAGGGATCAACTATCCTTGAGGCTACACTATCTATTAACTAATAAACTAGCTATCTAACTACTATAAGTCTACACACGTTTTTCTGTGTCTAGACTCTCATTGGAAGCACACTATGATACACACACGTTTTTGGATACTAAAACTATGTGTCTATGATCTCTTTATATAGAGAGATCATGACTTACAAAGGAAGTTAACATAAAGATATAAACAAGTAAATCTTTTAAACATTAATAAATATCTTTTGTTATCTTTATCTTCTTAAGGAGATCTTCCAGAATCTTTATCTTTTGATATCTTTGACCAAATCTTTCATAATTCTCCACCAGCTTATAGAATTCCAATCTTGACGATTTAGTCCTTATGTTTCATTCTTTTATTTATTTTGTCTCATGAAATCTAGAATCCCAACACCAACATGTAGTTGGATAGATGATGGATACTGTAATGGAGGAAACTTACCCGGAACTTACATTATTAGAAACCAACTACATTATCAGGATTACGAGTGGTACGAGGGTTTGGAAGATAGTGAACTTAAAGATGAGGTTTTAAGAAACAAAGCTATCATGGAAGGATTTATCAATGAAGGTGGCGATGAGTCACGTTACGAACAAGAAAGACGATGGAACAATATAACAAAACTATTGATTATACTGTAAGAGATAAAACATGAAAATAATAAAGAAAGAAGAATTAATGTGAAGTTCATGAGCTACCGATGTGCAATATAAGGAGATATATGATGATCAAATATTCGTTCAATAATGATGAAGAGTATGTTGCTGTAAAAGAAGACAAATACGATGATCCTACAATCACAAGAGAAGAGGCGTGCCAAGCTTACCAAGAAATCTTTTGGATAATGGACGAAGGATGGATGGTGACTAGAGCTGAGTAAAGAGAAGCTGAAGACAAGTCTAACTTAAAGACTTCACTGTAAACAAAAGTACTTCCCGGGAGACAACCCAAATTGTTATTTAATTTTATCGAGTCTGTCTTCCCAGACATCAATACGGCGTATTCGCCCCATACCATACGGCGTATTGATTATCTGGACGTTATCAGTCTTTACTTTTTATGCACTTTAAAAACATTATTGTCAGTTTTGGAATACGGCGTATTCATTAATTTGATACGGTGTATCCACCAGACTGACCCGTATTTAGTTTGTTTAGTTTAGTTTAAATTAACCGTAGATGCCAAGATAGGAATGCACGTTTTTTCTATTTTACACAGGACCTCGTGAAAGAAATATCAAAAAAGTTGGTGGAATGCATATTTTTTGGAATTCTGTGTGTGTGCTGTTCGTGCTAGGATTCAGACGCTTTTTCCAGCACACAATCTTGCTAATAAACTCAACATGTAGAATCTACCGAGCAAATATCAGGGGATAGTTTTTCTCATCTAAATAATTTCTTTTTAATTCTCGTATTTTTAATGTTTTCTATATACAACGAGGACGTTGTATAATTCAAGTGGGGGGATGAAATTAGAATGTTTACTTGTCCTATTTTTCACTCTAAAATGCTTAAATTATGCTCAAATTTAAAAAAATTTCAAGCATACTTTTATGAAATTTCATGTTACATAACCCGCACACAATAACCCTTGTTAGATATTATGAGGATTCAGCCTTTCTGTTTCTAAATGTTTATCCAAATTCCACAAAATATGAGTGTACCGGTGATGTTGTAGACTTTATAACTTGGCTTGGTATATCTATTCGAGACCATAATAATGAGTATTATGGATTTAATTGGAGTAACTTGTTTAAATTGGTAAAATTTTAGGATTACACCCAAATCGCCTATCCATGTTGCTTATTAACTAACTACACTGGTTAGTTAACCTCCAGTTTAAACCCTTTTCCACTCTCATCTTTAGAGTGATGATCCACTAGAATAACCCGTAGAGCCAATCCTTTAGGAATTTACAACACGCAACTAATAGCTTTGTTACACCCTTACACCTTAACCTACCCTGTTAGATTAAGTTTAATTTATAGTTGCTAGTTTTTTAAAGTGCAAAGTTTGTATTTCCCGAGTCTTGTCTTATTTTCTATCTTTGGTACGGTTGAAAATTTGCACATTGCAAATGGAAATGTATATTATAGTCAAAACTCATGTGATTTTACTACCATCACAATTACTGGTGAGTCTGAAAAATGAAGAAACTATCGAAGGAATTATCCAAAATTATTATGATCGTAAAGATGGTGAAACTACTCCGAGTTTTGTATATAGTTAGTCTGAAAAAAAAAGAAAAAAAAAGAATCGAAAAAATTAGAAAAATCAAAAAAAAAGAGAGAGAGAAGGAAGTTATTGAAGATAATCGTTCGCAAAGCAAAAACCAAAGGAATTATACGAAGGATCGATTATTCATTGATACGCAACAAAAATCGACGATGTAGAGTATTGTACAAAGTGAAAGATATCACCAACTTGCATGTAGAGGATTATGTAAAGTTATGGGATTTGATTAGAAGTTGCCCATTACGGAACGCCAACCTTAGTTGTTGTTTTTTTGATTCTATGATCAAGACGTTGTAATAGTCTGTCTAAATCATGGTAACATGTCGGGAAAAAAAGTTCTAGCAACCTATATCTTTAGTCTTAATCTATTTGTTTCTTGATTTTTTTATTTAACAATAAATTAGCTTCCTCCAACCTAATGTTAACCATGGTTTTACACGAATGAGGATGTGATCGAGCGTGCATGTCTATTCCGTCGTTACGGCCATGTATGCATGTCTCAGCTGCCTTGTTGGTTTATTACTATTGGTGAAAGTTAGAAGGTTCCTACCCTATATCATTCTTCATCCTAACTGTTGGTTAAATTCGAATGAGGATGTGATTGAACTTACATGTCTATTCCGTCGTTACGGCCATGTATGAGTGCTTCAGCTGCCTTGTTGGAGTGGTACTTTTGGTGAAAGATTGTAGAATGATCAACTGTAAGCCTTTCCATATAAAAACCTATATTTACCTTTATAAACTTGTAACTCCTTGGCTTTAGTGGTGGAGATGTGTATCCTTGCCAAGCTTATGATAGAATACTCGTCATGACCAAGCAATTGAGCGAATTAGTTTCATGTTACCACATAGATTAGATGAGTGATTTGAGTGTTTTCATCTTCCTATTTCGTGAGATGTTTGGTTGTGTACTTGTAATAGATCAAATAAATGCTTTAATGGAAAATATCCTTAGGGATACATTTTTATAAACCTCTAAAGGCTACTTGAGGATAAGTAGGATTCAAGTGGGGGGTATTTGATGACATCAAATAACGTTTATTTTATAGCATCATTTATCCCATGTTATTAACCATTTTGTATAGTTATTGCAAAGAATTGTTACTTAATCATTTATATTTGAGAATTGCAGTAATTATGGAGTACTTGGTGAATATTAGCAAAAGGCGCACATTCTAGAGCTTAAATGAAGATATTTTGAAGATTACTGTTCTGAAGACCAATACGCCGTATCCATCAAGGAAGATACAACGTATCCGTGCCTGCACTCACCAAAGACCACAAAGGAATAAAGCTTAATACGCCGTATCCAGAGAAGACCAATACGCCGTATTGGAAATATGGAATGAATATAATATTTTGGAAGATATCAAGCGTGATCCCTACTCCAAGAAATCCCCAATACGCTGTATCCAATCCTTGGATACGCCGTATCAAACCGACTTCCTGACCATATAAATACAAAACTCAAAAACGAGTTTTAAGGGTGCTAAATCATATTCTCGATACCTAAACCACAAAAGTCGATTTTCAGAATAGAAAAAGAGCAAAACAGGAGGTCAAGGCAAGCGTTTAACAATTCCATAGGAGACGAACAGTTGTAATCCATATACTTTAGTAATCGTTCAATTTTTGGTATACATTCGTTAGCTTGGTAGTTTACCTTCTAATCATTGCTTTCTTGTATTTATTAATGACGTATGAGTATAAGTAACCATCCAGGTATTAGCCATTATTATTAAGATTAATGTTTGTCAGTTTGTTTATCTAGATTTCCTTGATTTATTATCGTTGTATGCTTGTTTATGTTTATCAATTTATACTTGTTTACGTGCTTTCGTATGTGACCTATCATTCAATTAGATCTAGTAATACGGACCAAGTAATCTAGAGTCTGGGATAGCTCTCTATATAGTGATTTGTATATCTAGAATCATAGGATCTCAAGTATTGTTCTTCTAAATCTGTGTCTAGGCTAGTTAATTAGATATTGCCAATGATTTATTGAACGTGTTGACTAGAAGGTGAACCTAGATAATTCAATAAATAACGTACAGATTCCATTGGATAGTTGGACAAGTGGACTACTAGTGATTAATTGCCATTAAGCAGATAAGTGTTAAAGTCCTCTATGAGCTCGTGGTTTAACAAGATCAACATTGCATTATAATCCCTAAGATAGATTATAATAACAATCAGGCTTGCTTTATGCGGATGGCTTAATTGTGACAGAATTAATGATGTTCTAGTTCTTAGTTAAGAAGAAGCCCCTAAGTCTTAATAATGATATGCCACCTCGAGAGAAGAAATCTTTGCACTAAATAAACAAACCAACATTCTAATTGGATTAATAATGGTTAATACAGTTTTCTTATATAAGGCTCGACCGCTCTTTTATCTTTCAGTTTAATTAGCTTGCGTGGTTTAAAGTGTCCTTGAATTGAATTGAAGGTCACGACCAAACCTGTGTTAGGTCTCCCAGGTCTGAAACCCCCTGTCTTACCGGTTAGAATTAGGATTAGAACTAAAATAGGTTTAGCATATGTTTGACTTATATTAGTGGTATGTGCTTAATTACACATGCCTTTGACCTAATAAAATGAGCTAGAAAGACCAATAATGACCAAAAACGGACATAAAATACCAAATATATGTTTGTTTTGCTTTGTATACTGTGGAGGTAACAGATATCTACTAAAAGACAAAAACAAAGCCAAAACAGACAAAACCGAGCACTGAATTGGAAAGAGCACAAAAAACTAAAGCCGAAGATATAAGCATCTTATTGGGCCAACCCGTACCCAAGTTAATGGGCAGAGTCAGCCCATTAAGCTTATATACTAATATAAGCCTTAAATTAAAAAGAAAAAGCCCAGTTTCCCTTAATCCCTTTTGCTAGCCCAAATTAAAATACCAAATCCCAACCATAAGTCCAACAAACACCTAACCATTATCCCTTTAAACCTTTTACAACGTTAGTCCCCAGTCATTACACTGCTGGTCCTTATGGTTTTTCACCGTTAGTCCAAACCTTTACACAGTTAGTCCTAAAACCTAACAAATCCCCTAACCCCGTTATCCCAAACACCCTACTCAAACTAATATAAAACAAAAACCCAACGCCGCCATAACCCGTCATTTTCCACTATTTCATAAAACCCACTTAACCCTACCTCCCAGAAGCTGACAAAGGAAGAATGCCACCTTGGCAATCCTAGGATGATTGATAGATGATTAGGGAACATCGTTTCAAGATCAGGGCTTTGATTGGGCTCAAAGAAGCACAAAGTGGATTCAAGGGCTGAGATTAAAGATGGAATGCATCTCTCAAGTCTCTCACAAGAGAAACACAACTAGCACACCCAAGCACCTTAGCTCGCTCTATAAAGAATGATAAGATTTCTTCATTTGAACCGGGTAGAGTAGGAGTAGTGTATTTTTAATTACCAGCTTATTTTCCAGCTTATTTACTGTCTTTTTCCTTTTAATCATTGTACCCATTTTCAATTATTAATGAATTTTCAGTTTCTCTTTACAAGCTTTCATAAATTCTGTTTTACTTCAAATGCTCTTATTTTATTCATGTTATCTTAATAAATACATAAGCTTTACGAACTGTATAAGCTGTTTTACTTATAAACCACTCAAAAAGTATCGTAGCTAAATGTTGGATGATAAGCTAGATTTAGATGGGCTTATGGGTTTAACCAGCTTCTTTCTACAAGCTAGAGCTTGTAGATAAGCTTTGAAAGCAAATTTATGTCCTTGTTTAAGCAAAGGACAAGGGTATGTTCAATTTTTGATTTTAGCTTATTTTATGATTTTGCTTATTGCTTTGCTTATTACTGCTTATTTTTGCTTTAAATTATTTATTTTGTCTTATATTTGCTACTTGAATTCAGTTTAATGCTTAAAAGTCTTTAGTTTAAGTTTTGATATAAAACTGTTTTGATATTGCTTTAAACTGCTTATTTTGTTCTGCTTAACTTTCTGAGAGAAATGCTTAAATGTTCTTACTAAACCTTAATGATAATCTGTTTTCATGTTTTAAGAATTTTCTAAGTCTATCTTAGCTTAAAATGGATTTTAGAATTTTAAAAGGGGTGTTTGGGTTAAGCAGTCTTAACAATAGTTAAGACTTGCTAAGGTTGTTTCTGGTAGTTTAATCAAATTTTGTTGAAGCATAAAATAGCTTTAAAGTTTAGTTTTAAAATAGTTTAGATTAATTTTTGTCAGTTTAGAAGATTGTTTTCCAAAATCCAAGTCTGCTAGGTCCTAAAGATTTGTCAAAGTGCATCCATTTTTGCTAAATTTCCTTAAAAATCCATTTAAGGGGTGTGGTTTAAATGCTCAACATGCAGTTTTTCATTTGTCGTCATTTAAAGATCTGTTTTGAGTTACTAGTCTTTGGTTTAGCCTTTTAGAAAGTTTAGCCAAAATTCAGTCTACTAATGCTAATTTAAGGTTAATTTTTAGAAGTCTCATATTGCAGATCAAAATGTGGTTAGGTTCTAGCTGATTTTAGCTTAATGTTTGTTGAATTTAGCTTATTGAAGTATGAATTTAATATGTTTTAAGTTTGTAGTATGTCAAAGTCCAGTTTGAAGTCATGAAAACTTAGGCTGCAAATTGCCATTTCATTCAAAAAGCCAAAAATAGAAGTAGTCTGGCATTTTCAGCTTGTTTTTCTTAGCTTATTTCTTTTTCTAGTTTGCTAAATTGTTACTCATTTGTGTTATTAGGATATAGTGCTTTATCTGTTTTAAGGTTTTAGCTTCTTCCTAGTGCTTATTTGTTCTTAATCTTAGTTTAAAAGTTAAGTCAAAAATCCTCAAAAATCCTTTTTGAGTCTGCTGTCTATTTTCCTGATAGTGCTTTTTCAGCTTATGTCTTTTGCTCATTTATAGTTTTAACAGCTAATTAGGTCTAGGTGGAAATGCTGTGTTCAGCTTATTTGCTTTTCTGAGTGCTTTTTAAGTCTTAAGAAGCAAACAGTTAAGCTTATTTCTTCCAAGTCTTAAAAGCCAAAACTGTCATTTTAGCTTGCTTTTTATAGCTTATTTCTTTTTCAATTTTGCTTAACTCCTACTTATTTGTATTTTTAGCTTATAGTAAATTATAATGTTTACAGTTACAAGCCTTAATACCTGTTCATTATTAGTGCTTATTCTCTAGCTCAACTTTAGTAAAAAGTCCTTAAAACCTCCTTTTGTGTTATCTTTCTTAAGGCTTTTAGACACCTTCTAGCTTATTTATAGTCTCAAGTGCTTATTAGGTTTTGATGTTTTCCTGTTTTAGCTTATTTAGGTTTCTCATTAGCTTTTTGACTCCTTAAGCCTAATTAGTTTGAGCTAGTTTTGTCAAGTCTTTAAAAAAGGGCTAAACTGTCATTTTCAATTAGCTTATTTCTTGCTTATTTTTAAGTTTTGTCAAAAGTTCATTTTTTAAAGTTTGTTATTTCTGCTTATAGATTAGCTGTTTTAAAAAGAAATAAAAAAATAATTTTACAAAAAGGGAAGCCACATGGATCGAACCTGTGACCTCCCCATTCTCACAGCCAACACTTTAACACACACACCTTTACCATCTGCGCCCTTGTGTCTTTTCAGTTAGACCTTGGGGCCATTTGGTATTCAAGGGTTGTTTTCCCTTTTAAGCTTTCAGTCCAATTTAGCTTATTTTCAGCTTCTTTCCAATAAGCTGTTGGACCCATTTTATTTTTTCTAGGGATAGCAGTGTTCAATGGTACTTTTTCTTATTTTTTCAGATTTTTATAAATTAGTTTAATATTTTTTATAATATTTTTAGATTAAAGCTGTTTTTAATTCATAAAAAATAAAATAAAAGTAAAAAAAATATAATTTTTTTTTCTAAAATTATTTGTAATCATTTAGGACTTTTATAAATTATTTTTTCATTTTTAGGGTTAGAATTCGATAATTTAGGTTTTTATGTTCGCGTTTTTAGACACCCGTGAACGTTTTAGTTTAAATTTTTAATTGCTTTAATTATTGCTTGCATTTATTTGTTTTTACATTAGTTGTAGAAATAGAATCCAAATCAAATCTTGATTATTTAATCACGTGATCACAAACTTAATCACGATTCTTAATTCACGCTTCGTTGAGACCACGACCCGGGGGGTTTTGGATTTTACTTTGGTTAAAAGTAATTCTCTTAAAACCTTATGGAAATACTTACTCTTACTATTATTTGATATCTTTGCTATTAGATTATATATATATATGATATATATAAATATAGGAGTATCTATATATATATAAAATTATATATATATATATTATATTTAAATATAAGCATTAAGTTAAAGTAAATCAAATTTTTGGCGCCGTTGCCGGAGATCAAACCCGGGTCACCCGCATGATAGGCGGGAATACTTACCACTATACTACAACGACTGCAGGCACAATCAAATCGATAGATTCCATTATACTTATAACCTCCACCCTTTAAACGAACTGTCACATCGGTTGTGAGCCGACCATGATCCAGTTGTCTTATTTCGGCTTCGGTTTATATTATTAAATTTTTTTTTCGTCATTTTTTGCAACAGTTTTGCATACTTTACTACTTTATCACGATATATAGAAAAAGTTTTTTTTTTTTAGAAAATTTAAGTAAAAATAATAAAAGCTAAGGTTAGGGTTAGGATTTTGATGTTGGTTTTTGAGAGCTTATACCTAATTAATCTAGGCTTATTTTGGACCATCTTTTTCCCCTGCAATGAGTAATAAGTTTTTAAGAATTATGAATGCGTCAAAATGGGTAGAAGGGGAAACCCATTTTTGTTTTTAAACTGCAGAGCAATACTACGTATCTACTAAAATGGATACGGCGTATTGACTCAAAATACCCAATTTTAAAAAATCAATACGACGTATTCAACAAAATGAATACGGCGTATTGATCAAATAAAGATCCTGCATTTTAGAGCCCATACGCCGTATTGACAAATATCTATACGACGTATTGATTAAACGAATCTCCATACGGCGTATCCATTTTTGAATTCACCATATGCATTCTTAGAACATAATGTTTGAAATCTTTGAACTAATCTGGTTGATTTTATAGATATGACACCTCTACCACCTCATGATCAGAGATAATTATGGCTTCGTTATTAGGTGAACGAATACATTGAGGAGATAGTACATGATTTTGAGCAGAGGCTTGAGACGATATTCGAGAGGCAGGTTAACCGAGTGCATATACTAGATTTTGAGGGATTGACTCTTGATATGAGACACGATTTGGCCGAGAGGTTTAGGATGGTATATACTGAGGACGATGGGCAGGAGGTATTTGAGAGTCACGCTTGGAGGAGGTTGTTTGAGATTCGAGCACCTTTAGTTCATGAGATTTTACTCAAGTTCTTCAGCACTTGCAGGATCGGTAGTGAGATGGGGTTAGATGTCGCTGATACTTTGTGTTTTCAATTGGGAGGAGCTAGACGTAGTATGACTTGGAGACAATTTATTCCAGCCCTAGGTTTGCATACTGCCAAGGAGATGGCAGAGGGCGGATTTAAGGCATACCGGTTAGGGAGTGAGAGAGTGATCCCGATAAGAGGGATCTTAGTGGAACCTAGATAGAGATTTCTTCTAACATGGACTTTTTGAGATCCGCTTCCTCTTATACTTACATCAGAGATCCGATTCAGAAGCTGTGCCACAGGCTGATCTCATACAGCATTTCTGGGAGGGGGCAGGCACCTGAAAAGGTGACTGCCATTAACTTATTCTATCTGCGTAGCATGGACCAAAGGGCAGCTAACGTCTTGTATTTATTAGCACAGTGCTTGTTCATACATGCTGAGGGGAGGAAGAGCGGTGCCAGGTTATCAGGAGGACATTTTATTGGGCATCTTGCTGATCACTTTGGTCTGGCCAGTGATGATGGGCTGAGAGGATTATCCGTTGTGACTCGTGAGTTGTCGTTGATTGACATGGGTGAGCTTGTTAAGCTCAACATCTGTATGGAGGTAGGATATGACTGGGCTTGGGTAGCTCAAGGCGCAGAGAGGCAGCCAGTTGTTGTGGCCGCTGCCCTAGGAGGTGTTAAGGATGCCCCAAATATTGATGAGTGTGCTCAGGCTGTTCCAGCACCCATACATGCACCCCACCACCACCACTAGTTGCATGTAGGACCATGCCCTAAAGATTGGGGAGGAGACTATTAGGTTGAGATAGAGGGGCTACGTCCGATGTTATGTAGTTTTATATGGACCTTGTGGAGAGAATCGCAGAGACAATCAGTGTAGATCTCAACAATGGATGGTTAGCTGCATGAAGCAACTCATGAAGGCTAGCGGGGGTACCTATCAGGCATTCGATGGAACATTTCGAGGGAGTTACACAGAGGTCTTTGAGAGGCATACCAGATACCAGACAGATGGTGCCATCACCTCCATAACCCAGCAGGACGAGCAGCAGTCAGATCTATGATCTCTACTCCTTATCTTTTTGTTTCTATCTTTTGTACATTTATTATTCATGTCGTGATGTATTTAACTTTAAACAGGTTCCTATATTTTTGTGTACATATTATGATATGATGTTTTGACTTGTTTATGCATGATAAAACAAGCGTGGCAGTAAGTTCATAGCTCGTTGATAGATTACGAAACCTAGCACTCTATCCAAATCAAGAGCGGAATTGAGAGAGAGAGAGTTTACAAGAGTGATGAATGCTGGAAGGAAAAAGTCTAACTTAAAGACTAGCTGAAAGAAAAGTGCTTCCCGGGAGACAACTCGGATTGTTTTTTATTTTTATCGAGTCTATCTTCCCAGACTTCAATACGGCATATCTGCTCCATACCATACGGCGTATTGAATGTCTGGACATTATCGGTCCATTATTTTTATGCACTTTAAACATTATTATCAGTTCTGTCAATACGGCGTATTCATGTACATGAAACGGCGTATTCAACAGACTTGTCCCGAATATAATACTTTTCAGGTTTCTCAATACGCGTATTCAAGTTTTATGGATTACTGCATATTGGTCACCTGTAACAGTGTTATTAGCTTATTTATTAACCGATATACCCGAGATAGGGATTTGTTTGTATGTTTTTTCCTATATTTTGCACATTGAGCCCCCCCCCCCTCTCTGCAAAGAAATCGACTAAGTTGGTAAAGTCTCAATCAACTGGAATCCTGATGGTAGATTGTAGTCATGCTGGAATACATACACATTTACAACACACATCCTTGCTCATAAACTCAACTTGGAGAATCTACTGAGCAAAACATCAGGGGAGTTTCTCATTCTAATTCCCGTATAAACTCTTTGTTAACTAACTACACTGGTTAGTTAAATTCTCGTATAAACCCTTTGTTTACTCCCATCTTAAGAGTAAGATACCCCTAGAAAAACCTAAAGAGCCAATCCTTTAGGAATAACACCAACTGTTTGTTTCGTTACACCTTTATACCTTAGTCTACCCTGTTAGATTAAGTCCATTTACAGTTGCTAGTTGCTTAAAGTGTAAAGTATGTATTTCCTGAGTCTTGTGTCATTTTCTATCTTTGGTACGATGGGAAGAAATTTACACATTGCAAATAAGAATGTATAAAGTAGTCAAAACTCATGTATTTTTACTACCAACATAATTATTGGTATGTCTGAAGAATGAAGAATTATCGAAGGAATTATCCAGAGTTATTATGATCGTAAAGATGGTGAAATTACACTGAGTTTCGTAGTTAGTAAATGAAAAAAAATGAAAAAATTAGAAAAATCGCAACAAAAAAGATGAGGAAAGTTTAAAGATAATTGTTTCGCAAAAGCTTAGACCGAAAGAATTATATGAAGGATCGATTATTCGTTGATACGTCTATAAGTCAACGATGTAAAGTTTTGTATAAAGTGGTAGATATCGACACTTACCTTGTAAAAGTATGTAAAGTATGGGATGATTGGGAAGTTGACCATTACGGGAACGCCAACTCAGGTTGTTGTTTTTGAATTGTGATCAAGTACGTGAGAATCAAGTTTGTCGTTTTTCATGGTAACGGTCAGGAAAAAGTGCCTAGCAACTTGTATTTTGGACTTAGTCTATTTGTTTCATAATTTTTATTCAACAATTTATTTCCCTTTCCTAATCATTAACCATGGGTTTTACGCGAAGAGTGATGTATTCGAACAGGCATTTATATTCCGTCGTTTACGGCCATGTATCATGAATCAGCTGCCTTGTTGGGAGTTTATTACTATTGGGAAAAGTTAGAAGATCTCTACCCTATAATCATTCCTTCATCCCTAACCCTGGTTAAACTCGAATGAGGATGTTCGACGACACACATGTCTATTTCCGTCGATAACGGCCATGTATGTGTGCTTCAGCTGCCTTGTTGGTGTGGTACTTTTGATGAAAGATTGTAGAATGATCAACCCTAAGCCTTATTATAAAAACCTATTTTACCTTTATAAACTTGTTACTCCTTAGCTCTAGTGGTGAAGATGTGTATCCTTTCCAAGCCAATGATAGAATACTCGTCATGACCGAGAAATTGAGCGAATTAGTTACATGTTACTACATAGATTAGTTTAGTGATTTGAGCATTTTTATCTTCCTATTTCGTGAGGTGTTTGGTTGTGTACTTGTAATTGATCAAATAAATGCTTAACGGAAAAATCCTTAGGGATATATTTTCATAAACTTCTAAAGGTTATTTGAGGACAAGTAGGAGTCAAGTAGGGGGATATTTGATGACATCAAATAACATTACTTTTATAGCATCATTTATCACATAGAAATAACCCACTTTATATAATTATTGCAAAGAATTGTTACTTAATCGTTTGTATTTGAGAAATACAGTAATTATGAAGTACTTGGTGAAGATTAGCAAAAAGGCACGCATTCTGGAGCTTAAATGAAGACATTTAAAGATTACTATTCTGACAACCAATACGCCATATCCATCAAGGAAGATACAGCATATATGTGCTTGCACTTCACAAAAGACCACGAAGAAAACAAGATCAATACGTCGTATCAAGGGAAGACCAATACGCCGTATTCAAGCTATGGAAATAAAATATTCTACAAGATATCGAATGTGGTCCCTACTCCTAGAAACCCCCCAATACGCCGTATTGAAGCCTTTCGATATGCCGTATTGACCTTTTTCCAGACCTTATAAATAGAAAACTTCAAAACGAGTTTTGAGGGTGCTAAATCATATTTTCAATACCTAAACCATAAAAGTCGATTTTTAGAGGAGAAGAAGAGCAGAAGAGGTCTTGCAACGTAATTAATTCCATAGGAAACAACTTGTAATCTCCTATACTCTTGTAATCATTCAGTTTTTGGTATCATTCTTCGTCAACTTGGTTAGTTTACCTTGCTAAAATTATTACTCTTCTATTGATTATGACTTTAAGGCTAATACATTCGGGAATTAGCCATTAATGTGAAGATCTGAATGTTTGGTTTGTTTATCTCGATTGCTTAATTTATCGTTGAATTGCTTGTTTATGTTTATCAGTTTATACTTGTTTACGTGCTTTTGTATGCGACCTATCATTCAACTGGATCTATTGATACGGACCAAGTAATCTAGATGCCGGGATAGCTCTCCATATAGTGATTTATACATCTAGATCAAAAGGATCACAAATGAACGACCTATCTTGCCTTTAGATTGTGAGCCTATTTTGACCTGTTCAAAAAAGGTGACCCTAATAGTCAACGAGAACGTTTCTCAATTAATTGGTAACGACTAGGTTAGTGGACACTAGTGTATGAGTTGCCAACAAGCATAATGGGAAAAGACTCTATGAGCATATAGTATTAACAATATCACCCTTCTTTAATCCTTAAGATATATTATAATCACAAATAAGGATGCTTTATTGCAGATTGCGTTTAATGTGACTATAAATCTACGTATTTATAAAGAAGGAAGAAGTATCTCCTTAATCTTAAGAATGATGAATGGCTACCCTCCGAGATAAGAAATCATAGCACTAAATAAACAATCACGATCTGATTGGATTAATAATGGATAATACATTTTTCTTAGATTTGCAAAGACCGCTCTTCTTATTTTCTGTTAATTTTTTGCGAGTGTTTTTAATTGTCTTTAAGTTGATTTTAGTCACCACAAAACCTGTGCCAGTATCTCAGGCTGAAAAACCTCCCTTATCCGTTAGATTTAGGGTTAACATAGGTTTAACATATAATAGAATTACATTAGTCTAGATAACCAAAATATTAATAAATTAAAAGATTGTTTCTCGCTCTTAGTGATCAACACCATACTTACCACGAAACTACCACCGATCTGGTAGACTGCCCGTTAAAGTGTTGTTTTTTGTTAAGTCGGCAAAATATCAATTTAAAACTTGAAATCATAAAATCACACACCTTGCTACAACACAATCAAACGACTTAATATTAATATATGAAACAACCTACATTTGAGGATAAGTAGTTTAATTAAAAAACATAACCACTCAAAATTTGGGTATTTTTCGGTACTATCTCGCTTTGGTACCGATATTGTATTAATTATACCGGTACCATACGTTTCCGAGCTAATACCAAGATTCGTGTCTATATACTCATTCCTGAGGGTGCGTTTGGTAGGCTTGACGGAATCACTATAGGTATGGGTTTGATTATCAAGTGTAATATGAATAGCTATGATGTTTTCAAAAGTGTTGTTTGGTTGGGTTTGAATTTTTTTAATAGAATTTAATTATTTAAAATGTATGTGGTTGAGAAATTTGAATATATGAAATATATGTGGTGAAGAAAAAAAAACATGAGGGCCTACAGGAATGGATATTAAAGACACATATTCTCACTACTATGGATCTATGGGTATGCAATGATATATTGATTCCCATAAGCATGTACCAAACACTTTTAATGGATATCATTTTCCCCCCCCAATTTCCCATTATTCTCCAAGGGCATTACCGAAACAAACCTTGAAATTGTCTATGTATATTAAAAAAATATTAGGAAGTAAACAACGAAACATTTATCGTAATAATTGTTTGTGCTTTGGGAATGAAAAACACAATAATAGCTTTTAGTCAAAGTTAATGGAGTCTCAATCCTATTTTAATGGGTGTAATCACGTTGTTTGAGCAAGCAATGACGACAAAGAAGATTTGAAGAAACAATACGCAAAATGCAAAAACATTTCGCTAAAAACGTGTTGTGATTGATAAATTTTTGAATAATTAAGCCTGAAAAGATTATCTCATGAGATTAAATTTTCAACGCTAGTGCGGATCCTCGTCTATTCTGAAAGCTAATCCGTGCGATACAAAAGAAAGTGTACTATTCTCTTTTTAGATATCTCATTACTCTCTCCGTCCCAAATTAATAGTCTCCTATTGACTTTTTAAGTCTTTTTTTATCAACTTTGACCTTAAATATTTTTGTTTGTGTTATATAACACTTGACGAAAATTATAACAATGAAAATACATTCAAAAATGAATCTATTCGTATATTTTACAACACAAACAAAAATATTTAAGGTTAAAATTAAAAGAAGGGCAAATCGCATAGAAAAGTACCTATCTTAGGCTCAATGTCAATTAAAGGTACTCATCTTTTTTTTTCTCAATTTAAGGTATCGATCTTTGTTTTTGTTGCAAC